>JAUMHP010048635.1:0-22661 GCA_032361065.1 Enteromius trimaculatus | reverse complement strand
ACTGTTATCAAAATCTGCCCAATCTAAAGGTCTAATATCTATGTTTTATAAAATGTTACAATCACACTCTAAAGAATTGGCTTCCTGGAGAGAAGAATTAAATGTAAATATACCCTCGGATGTTTGGGAAGAAATATGTACAAAAGCTCAAGTACAAACATTTAGTAGTAATCTCAAATTAATTCAGTACAACTGGATTATGAGAATTTACATTACTCCAGTTAGGTTAAATAAAATTAACGAGAACATTCCAGACACATGCATCAAATGCTCAGAAGATGAGAAAGGTACACTTTTGCATTGCATGTGGAACTGCCCAAAGGTGCAGGAGCTTTGGAAGGAGGTTTAATTATTTATTTATTTGTTTGTTTTTATTTATTTTTTTATTTAATTTATTTATTTTTCTTCTCTTTTCTCTTTCTTTCATATGAAAAGATGAAACTATAATATTGTTGTATTACATTGTTATATTTTGGTAAATCTTAATAAACAAACAAAAAAAAAATCTAGTTGTGTGTATCTAATTCTGTTGGATTATGTATTTTTGTCTTGTTCAAATGCTCCTGAAACTAAAAAGGCGCACTATGGCGTACAGTTCAGACTGGATCATTTCATTTTCATGAAGGCATTTTAAGTGTTTTCTGCCATTAAAAGGTTTAAATAGTTCAGGAGCAGCGCTGTCTTTGGAAAACACACGTGAAAAGCTGTGCTAATGTCTGATATGTGTTCGTTTAACATAATATTTACACCAAATGGGTGTTGCTGTATTATCTTAAAGATTTAAGTGTAATAATTTGCTACTGATGTTCCGTCCCCTGCATTCTTTCCATCTCCAAGCAGTCAAAATGTAAGTTGCGCTTTGCATTTATTAATGTTTAACATCAATAATCATACTATTTTAGAATCACAAAAGGTAGTGTATTGTTTTTGCTATTGAGTATGTATTGTGTTTGAGCGCCACCTTGTGGTTATACACACAAATAAAACACTTTACACTGCCTGCACTTTCACCTCAAAGCAACTCCAATGAATAGAAGATTGAGGAGTACAGGTCATTCAAAGTTCAGGTAAAACACCTGAAAAAAAAGTACCATAAATGAATACAGTAGGCTACATTATTATACAGCTAGTTAGGTTAGTTTAAGTACTCATGCTGATGATATTATAAGCCATTTATCCTATTATCACAGGTAAAATGTGGCTATACTTTCTAAATAGTGTGTAAAATGAAGACAGACAAGGCTTTAGGGTAGCGAGTTTAAAATTTTATTTATAATATGATACAAGAATAGTTTGTGCAAGAAATGGATGGTAACGTGGACCTGTACAATATTAACAAAATGTATTTGTAATGTAATCCGATGGCAAACACACAAAGCACAACACTCAGTTGCTCAGTTTGGCCATGATTGTGTCAAAGGATACATCTTATCAAGATATATATATTTTTTACACAACATTTCAGCTTGTATACATTTACTGGTTTATAAGGTTATATATATATATATATGAATATAAAGTGCAAAAACAAGAACACTTACAGTGAAGGCATGGCCCTGAAGTGCTGTATGTGACAACATGCGTGTCTTTGTACTCGTGTGCCTGTGTGTGGGACTCTTTCCGTGTACAATATGGCCGTATGGATAGACTGTCACACACACACACACACAGGTAGGCAGACACACACACTGAATATGGCCTAGGCTGGACTGACGTCATATGAAATTCAACCCCTTTCCAGCACATCGACGAATATGCAATTCAACATCGTTCGTCTATTTGCAATACATTTGAGTCTGTGCAATAAGTTGAGTTATACAAATACAATTAATATGAACAGCTGAAAAAACAAGCTAACATCTAAATTTCCCCTTTTTACATTTAAAAATAGACATTATTTGTATAATATCGCTCCTTCGGCCTCAGTAAAATAGCACCACAGGGTTGCACCTTTCAAGCCTAGAAATACAAAATTACCTGATAGAAGAACTGAGCGTTGTCTTGCTTTGGAAGAGTAAGGCGTTTTCGTCGTTTTTGAAGGATAAGTAAAATACAGAAGCACTGTTAGTTCACTAGATTACATTTTATATCGCATATAATTATATGATTTGCTTTTCGTTCATATATTTTTATGTAATTTCTCTTTCGCAATTCTTCTTGTGAAGACGTTTTGTTATCATTTTTTCTTTTCCTAAAGCAAGCACGTGTAGCATCACAGTTGCGGTTTATCAGTCTTTCGAGAGAATGCGAGTCCGTCTCCTGCTCATCATCCAGTTCATGTTTTTTTGTGACAATCCTAGTTTTGCTGAGAGCCCTGGCAAAAGAGAAAGGAACGTTTTTATTTTAATAATCATTTTCAACATTTTGGAAAATCAGCAGTTTATGGAAGCTTAAATAAAAAACTGTAAATAACTGCACATTTTTCTCTCACAGTTCTGACTTTTCGAAGTTTATATCTCACCCTGTAGATTACTTTCTAGCAATTTTGTGAAAAAACAAACAAACAAACAAATCATCAGAATTGTAGATGTGAACAACTAAAAGTAAAGTCCTAATTGTGTTCAATCTCTCAAGGTCAATCTTGCAAGATCTAATCTCAACATTTAGAACTCGGTTATAAGATCCCAACTCAGAATTTAGAAATAAAAGTCAAAATTATGAGATCTAAACTTAACGTGCATAGAAAAAAAAAAACATTTTGATAAAAAGGTCAATATATTAACAGAGATAAAAACTTTAACTTTGGAGATTACTCTAAAGAATTTATTTTATTTATTTTATTATAAATCAAGCTTCCATAGCAATTCTCTTCTTTAATTAATCATGCTAATTAAAAAGTGCTAACCGAATTTGTTCTCTTGCGTTTCCAACAGTCAGGATTGAGACGTTTCTGCTCCTCGGCCAGAGCTTTGGCCTCCATGGTGTACATCCTCCTCTCCTCGTTCTTCATCTTCTTCCACTTATCGCCCAGAATCACGCTGATGGCTCTGAGTAAATTAGACATTTATTATGTATATAAAAATACACATACATTCATGCCTATATTTATTTATATATAAAATATATGTATTATATGAACATAAATATATACATGTAAATATTTTCTAAATATATGCTGTATGTGTGTGTATTTACAGATACATAATGAATATACACAGTTTTATATTTAAATTAGCTGCTTAGGCAACATTTATAAAATATTTCTATATCCCATTTTTATTGTACTTGATTTCAGCTTGATTTCGATTAACAGAAATTGTCACATAGCTAATGCTACCATTAATCTGTTTGCTCGTGGCACATCACGCACCTGTTGTCTTTGCCGGGGTACATCTGTGTATATTCCACCCTGTACTTCTTGGCAAAAAGCATGAAGGCATTCATTGGCCGCTTGCACTTTGTGGGTGTGGCTCCAGAGCTTCCTGAGGCGTGGCTGCGCTGTGATTTGCTGCTGGGGGAGTGATAGGAGGAGCCGAGGGCCTCGAGTTTGTCGCAGTCTGGACTCACAGCGCCTCCGCTGGACTGGGATGCCCGGCGCTGGCGTGCCATACTGCTCAGAACGTACACGGCAGAAGAGTCCAGAGGGGTGAAGTCATAACTGTTCGGGGTGAGACAACAGTCCAATTCTTAAACACAGTCTCTGATGATATCACTCTATATTTGTATTATTAGTAGTAATTAAATCATAATCATAGTAATACTAATAGGATCATCTATAACAGGGGTAGGCAACGTCGGTCCTGGAGTGCCAATGTCCTGCAGAGTTTCACTCCAACCCTAATCAAACATACCTGAACAAGCTAATCAAGGTCTTCAAGGCTACAGGCAAGTGAGGTTTTTTCCAGGTTGGAGCTAAACTCTGCAGGACATTGGCACTCCAGGACCGACATTGCCTACCCCTGATCTATAAAAACTTAACTAAAAATAAAATTAAATAAGAGACTGTGAGTTGCTAACAAGCTGCAAATTAGGTCTTATCTGACAATCTGGGAAAAAAATTATTTTGCTTAAATAAATCATACTGACAGTTAACCATGTAATTTCTCATTACCATAATCTTAACATTAATGTGAAAAAATATACAATTATATGAAGTGTTTGCACATTATGTGTTTGTAATTTTATTCTGTAATAAAAATCACCCTTGAAAATAATAGTAATTACAACAACAACAACAAAAAATGGATACAGTCTATTAATTTTAACATGAAAATACTGTCATAATTGAGGGAAAATCATTAACTGTCTAAAAAAAAAAAAATGTGACCTGGGCATATTTTTGAGATATTCACTTCCTAGTGTTATTTTACTATTATTTATATTTTATTGTGGAACTAATATTCAGAATTCTCTTTTTGTTATAAACTATTAGTTTCCATTTTATTTTTAGTTTTATTACATTATTGATTTTGTGATTGTTTATTAGTTTGTGTTTTGTAAATGTGACCCTAGAGCCCAAAAGCAGTCATGTTAGGAGAGGACAATATTTGGCTGAGACAAAAATATTTTAAAATCTGGAATCCAGGGGTGCAAAAAGAAAATATATAAAGAAAATCGATTGAATTCAATGTTGCCCAAATGAAGCTCTTAGCAATGCAGATTACTAGTCAAAAATTAAGTTTTGATACATTTATGGTAGGAAATTTACAAAATGGAACACAATCTTTACTTCACAATCGATCATTTTGACCCATACAATGCATTGTTGACTATTGGTACAAATAAGCCAGTACTACTGATGACTGCTTTTGTGATCCGAGGTGACATTTCTTTAGTTTAGTTTACCAAGATTTTTGTTTTTCTGTTTTTTTATTTATTGTTTTGTATTCCAGCTTCATTTAATTTAACGAAAACTATTATTAATAGTGGTACCTCCTAAAAGTGTCAAAAACGACTGAGTCATCACAGTTGATGGCGTCGCGGTGTCCTGGGGGCAGACACAAGTCTCCAACCTCCATGTCATAGCAGGGAATGCCGTGCTGCACAACAGTAAGGCTCGGATAGAAAGAAGACCACCCTAACACACATGCACAGATTAGATTCCCAAATCACATTTACCTTTTAATGATACTGCATTGAAACAGACTTCTGCATTTACCTTTATTTTTTACAAAAAACGGGTGGTCCAAACTGCACTCAGCAGTCAGAAGCCCTGCTTCAGATGAACCAGGGTCAAAGGTTAATTTCAGGACAGACTGGCCAAAAGACACACTCTCTTCAAAGACCACCAGCTTTAGCCCATCAGAGCCGTAACTCTGCGAGACAAAACAAACTTAAGTTACTTGGGCAGTAAGATTTTTCAATGCACTAACTTTGTTACTACTTGATGAAACTTTGCTGAAAATGTGCTTATCTTCTGGCCATCCACGATCTAGATGAGTTTGTTTCTTCGTTCGATTTGGAGAAATGGATCCTCTGCAGTGAATGGGTGCCGTCAGAATGAGAGTCCAAAAATTTTTTCATCTGAATCAGATGGATTGCTTGTGGATTACCGTGATGTTTTTACCAGCTGTTTGGACTCTAATTCTGACGGCACCCATTCACATCCATTGGTGAGCAAGTGGTAAAATTCTACATTTCTGCTGAAGAAACAAACTCATCTACATCATGGACAGTATGAGGGCAAGTACGTTTTCAGTAAATTAAAATGTGGGTGAACTATTAAGCTAAAAGAATGACATCTAACCGATGTGAACCTCATTACCTTCATTGAGTTGGACTGTGTTCTTCCCTCATCTTCTGAATCTTCATCCGACTCCATCACGTCCTCTGCATCCTGCCACTCCACATTCACTCCTTTGTGGAAGCGCAGACGCGTTCCTGGAGCAAAATGACAGAGACAAGTGTTTGAAAAGACATCTCTGTATATCACAAGACAGTAAAGTTAAGCCTAAACATTTCTGTTCAAATAAAACTAGTTATGTAAGAAACAAACATGGGTGTGAAGACCAGAATGTGACTCAATGGCCCTCCTGTGACCCAGAGACACGCCTGTTTTCCCCTTTTACTCCTGCTGCTCTGCATTTGTAACAGCAGAAGGTGCTGTTCACCACATTTGTTGAACTCAAGAACTGCCATCACAATATCAGCTGTTATGTTGAACACTTTATCTGTGTGTGTCTTTACCTTTAAGAAAGCAATGCCAGGCAGTGGAGGGCCAGGAATGGGACCATCCCAGGTCATCATCATCAGACAGAGACGACATGCAGAAAATGCCAGACTCTGACTCGCTGCTGGCCTGTAAAATACACATAAAGCAGCCTTAAAGGTGTGTACTATATGTTATTTCCACTTTAACTCTCAGCCAGGGTCTAAAATTAACAGTAAATAAGATTAGTATGCCATGTGGCCGTTAACTTTATTAGCAACCGCAACATAGTGCACGCTTTCAGTCGAACTGTAAGAATGATGACATACAGTAGATATAGTTTTAAACAGTGTTATCTAGCTAAAGCTATTCAAATTAGTTTTCATTAATTGAAATAAAGCTATTAAAATATACATTTTATGGGGGGTTTAATTAAACAGAAATATTTTTAAATTAGTTTAAATAGAGATGAAATTAAAAAATAAAATACTACAAATAATAAAAATAAAATGAAGACTATACAGAAATGTTAATAAAAACAAAGCAATATTAGTCAAATTAAAATGAAAAGCAGGGTTATTACAGTTAAGGACAACTAAAACTATTCAAACCTAAAAAACTAAAAACAATTGTTTACTGAAATAAATTACATATAAGTATTATATTGAAAAGTGTAAAAAGATGCTTTTGATTAAAGCACCATGATTACTAACTGGAAATAAATAAAAAGTAATAAAGTTAAATAGTAATTTTAAAATAAAAAAAGACTTAAAATTATTTAAAACTAAAAATATAAAAATTAAAGCTAATTTAAAATTTCAATAAGTATTTTGGTATATAAATAGTTCTAAAATAACCCTGATATACCTTAAAATAACCTAAAAATATAAATAAATACTATAATAGTATATAAATATTAAAATATGATATGCTGATATGCTGTAAATGACAAAATGGCTCATATATATATATATATATATA
Organism: Enteromius trimaculatus; assembly: GCA_032361065.1. NCBI lineage: Eukaryota > Metazoa > Chordata > Actinopteri > Cypriniformes > Cyprinidae > Enteromius > Enteromius trimaculatus. The sequence goes on along the minus strand of JAUMHP010048635.1, from coordinate 15,592 downwards.
TATATATATATATAGTGCCCTCCACTAATATTGGCACCCTTGGTAAATCTGAGCAAAGGTGGCTGTGAAAATAAACCTGCATTGTTTATTCTTTGACTTTCATTCAAAACATGTACAAAAGTATGATAGTGTACCTATCACTGAAGTAAAACAATTGAAAATTGGGAGAAAATCTCATTAAGAAATTTTTTTTTTCTCCAGCACATGTTAGTCACAAATATTGGCACCCAGTTATTGCTATGTCCTTCTCTGAGTTTTCTCCTGTAACACCTGAAGAGTTTGGTGAACACCTGATAACAGAAAAGAGATCATTCCTTCATCCAGAATCACTCCAGACTCTTTAGATTACCGGCTCCATGTTGGTTCTCCTCTTTAGTTCACCTTACTTCTTCCATCTTGAGTGATTGCTGCTAAAAAGCTCATTTTTTAGTTTCATCTGATCATAGAAGCCAGTCCCATTTGTCTGACAACTGAACATGCTGGAGATTTTGAGGAGAAAATGTTTTTTTTTCTTGAAGTTTTTCTGACCCTGAGACTCAACTATTTTCTGCAATTCTCCAGCTGTGATCCTTAAAGAGTCTTTAGCAACTCAAACTCTACTTGTGTGATACAGACACATGTCCTCTTCCAGGCAGCTTCCTAACATTGTATGTTGATTGGAAATTCCTAATTATTTCCCTGATGGTGGAAATTGACATTTTTTGCTGGTCTAATTATTTTCTTAAAGCCACTTCAATAATTTGTGAAGCTCAATCATCTTTTCCAGTATATAAGAAATATATTCTTTGGTTTTTGTCATTGTGTTCATGATTAAGGGATTTTGGGCTTTGTTTTCCCTCCTATATATAATTCTGTGAAAAAGGAAGCCACGGCTGGATATTTTCATGTTCATAATCACCCTGAAGTGCTCAGAATTTTGAATATAAATGGGAATTTACTTCTGAGATATTTTACTCATAAAAAATTCTAGGGGTGCCAGTAATTGTGGCCAACAAGTATTGGAGAAAAACATTTATTTCACAATGAGATTTTCTCCCCGTTTCAATTGTTTTAATTCAATGATAGGTAAGAATTTTGTAAATGTTTTGAATGAGAGATCAAAAGGATAAACAATGCAGATTTATTTTCACAGCCACCTTTGCTCAGATTTACCAAAGGTGCCAATATTAGTGGAGGGCACTGTATAAGTATGTATCTCATGGATGGAAAACTTTCTCGGTTCACTCACCATTGGCAAGTGTGGCAAAAAGCCTATTCTGGATCTTGATAAGAGCATATAACATTCTCAAAAACTCTTAAGCCATTCATGAAATCCTATTATAATTGTTTGCATTTGTAAAGGCTCGCAGCGATACCCTGGTGCGGCGGCGTTCTCTCATGTGGCTGCGGGCGGGACTCGGGGCGCTGCTGGAAGACAGAGGGGGTCTAGCGTAGGAATGTAAACTGCTACTGCTGGAGAAGATGTGCACAGGAGAAGACCTGTAATGCAAATGCAACATAAGTACATCCAGAGCTGTGCAATTTACATTCAAACTCAACTGTACGAATGCCAGGGTTTTCTGACCGGTTGTGTGGGGCGTTCTGGAGCAGGGGGCTTTGAGGGCTGGTGGCAATGTTGGCCAGCTCGGTCAGCCAATTTGTGTGTGAAACGTTGCCCTCAGGCCTGGAGCTCCGGCCCTCGACGGGCACCTCCTCGTGATGCGACACGCCCGGGGCCACCTGGAACACGCCCGGGGTCAACTGGTCATCCTGCACCTCCTGCAGCTCAGGCAGGTCATCTGCAGAGACCGAAACTGTCATTGCAAATTGTATTTGGAATTGGAAATAAAATTTTTACGCTTTCCGGAAGAAAACATAAGTTTCAAATCTAATTACCGTACTCCATGTGACTATCGTTAGAAGGGCAGCCAGGTGAGGAGGGCAGGCGCTCGTTGCATTTAAGCAGATCGAAGGCCTCGTCCATACCTGAGCTCTGTGTCTGGACTTCCTGGACTCTCTGAGGGACCGACTGAGTTTTCACTTCCCAAACCATATTATGACATGTCAGCTGGGCAGGCTGTGAATTCAAGAGACGCGTTAAAGTGAAAGCAAAACGGGTAGGTAATTTCCAAAACAGCTTACTTGCACAGGTTTTACTTTGTAGGCATTTGTTTTGACTTAATGAATGAAACGAATGAATGAATGAATGAATGAATGCGAGACAACACTGGAACAACAACTGTTCTGTTGGGTGGCCTATTGTGCAATATATTTTTGGCCACTGTTACAGTTGGTAACATTAATTTCACAGTTAAACGAGAGTCGACAAGGCCTGAATCCTTAATAAAGCGAATTGCGTCGTGTTAAATAACGCGTTTTGTTCGAGGCCCGTTTCTGTGAAGCGCGGTCACGTGACCCGCATTGCACGCAAGGCATGTTTATAAACTTTCGGGGACTTGGCGCATGCGCAGCGCAGCTCATTCATTCATAACTGCGTAACAACGGGGGATCAATAACAGCGATTGATCGCGCTAGAAAATTCTCCATAACTTTCGATAATCGCAGATGGAAGCCCCCCCGTTCGATCCAAACAAAGACACGTCCGTGTTTATACGAGGAAATCATTATTTTCGGCCATTTCTGCTCGATCGACGGTTTCAGTTTTTCACACAGGAAGAAAATAAGATTTATCTGCACTCGCGAATTAACAAGAACAAAACAGACGGAAGCGCGTAGATGTTTTGGTGCATAACTGATATTTTCACATCTATATTGTCGTTGTTAAAAGCTGAACACGAGAACAATAACTTCAATACGTCGCAACAACACGAAGGTCTTTGTTTGAAAAAAAATCACCAAAAACTCATTAACAACTGCGGTATTTCATAAAACCACATCTTATACAGACGATCCAACTGTCAGACGTTTGATCGATGTAGAATAATTAAGATAAATGCTTAAAAACGAACTCCACTGTCAACAGCGGGAGCTGTAAACAAAAGAATGTCAACAAGTTGAGACATGGTACATCGAGTCCTTCCTTTTACCTCATTGAAATGAATGGAGACCCTGTTTTCTCCTAGGTTTTAAGGAAAAACACGACCGGCTGTGTTTAATTATTGTCGCTATGGCGAGGTAACGTTAGAGAATTACTAAACCACAAGCAAAACAACAAACGTCACAGAGAAAAACCCCCATCAAGTAAAAAGTTGTAATTTGCGATCGAAACAATGAATGACAGTCTTTTTGCTCCCCGCGGCCTCAACCGTCAACATCTAAAATAGCCACGCAAAATAAAGTTCATTAACATTACTGTTTAGTTTCGTGGTAATATTTCAACAACTTTTTTTACTTACCAAACCTGTCGCCATTACCGAGTATCTCTGGCATTCTCAGCGAAGGCAGGACTGATTACTTTTAGATCTGGCCTCCCATTGGCCGAAACGCACGTCAGTTTGGTGAGCTCGAAGCGCGATTGGCCAGTCGCTCGCACACTGGGTTAGACATGGATGGGTTTGTTATTGTGTTTGTGATTGGCCAGTTCTGCATGCCCGTTACATCAGCCGTGAATCTCATTGGCCAAGAACACGAAAGACCCCCCTTCTTTTTTAAATAGGGAGATTTGAGGTATGTATTGTCTTAAGACGTTGTAAACAAACACTGGTTCTTGCATTTGGGCAATATTACACCTCATTTTTTTATACACATGCAATTATGCACTAATGAAAATGAATCATTTGTAGCATAGGACTTAGCTGTAATAATCACAACATGATTTTTAAATACAAAATTGTTCTTTATTTGAATGAAAGTCAAATATAACTGACGGTATAGTACTGGGATCTCTTGCACCAAGAGACTGTAGACCTTTGATCCATTTTCAGGACATAAAAAGCATTAGCGACTTCTCAATGCGGCAGAAATTCACACAGAAATGGTACAGAATGAGCACTGATTGGCAATTAAAAGTATTTTTTTCCCCTGGTGAAGAGGGTAGAAATGGTGTAAAGTTACACTGACACACATATGGTTTAGGGATTCACTACAGGTTAGTTTACCACCAGACAAACCTGCGGGGATCTACATGAGGAGAGGTGATGAAGGCTAAGCTGTTCATATTAGAGGTAGACAGTAATGAATTAAATAATGTCTTAGGAAGAAATGGATACTACTAGTAATGCATATGACTTGCTGTGAAGCAAAAGATCCAATTAACAAGGACAAACTTCTCATACATCAAGAGATAAGAGAAAAACAGTGTCCAAATACTGCATAAATGAAGAATAAAGCGAGTGTTTTGACGAACATTACCAAAATGCCAAAAGCTACCAGAAAGAAGGTAAACGTAATTCAAAAATATACACAGGAAAAGAGAGGAATCATTCAGACTTCTTCAGAGAGAGATGAATGACAATGGTAATGTTTCGAGCATCTAGAAAACCAATGTGAATGTACAATTTGTGCATGTTGAATACATCTTAATTCACCGTGAATTGCTTTAGTTATTAAAAAAAATTGAAGATGTGAACAATTCTTAAAAAAATGTGCTACACCATTTTAAAACTGAAGATACACAATGCCTGTATTTACTATTCTTACGTGACAGTGAGGAGTTTCTCTAAAGATTGTGCAAAAACAAGAAATGAAAACATGTGCACCCTCAAGTTCACCCAGAAATGAAAATTGTATTCCCTCTCAGGCCGTCCAAGATGTAGATGAATTTGTTTCTTCATCAGATTTGGAGAAATGTAGCATTACATCACTTGCTCACCAATGGATATGAATGGGTGCCATCAGAACGAGAGTCCAATAAGCTTATAAAAACACCACAATAATCAACCAGTAATTTAGATGAGATGACTTTTTTGACTCTCATTCTGACGGCACCCATTCACATCCATTGTGGAGCAAGTGATGTAATGCTGGATTTCTACAAATCTGATGAAGAAACAAACTCATCTACTTCTTGGATAGCCTGAGGGTGAGTGCATTTTCATTTTTGGGCGAGCCGTTCCATTAAATTAGGTATTTTCATAACATTTATTATGCAATCAAGTCTTTTTCTATGCATCTCTGTCTGCTTTTCTCATCGTGTTCTCAAGCAATTCGAAATGTTACTAACTTGAGTATAAAAGTCAACGTGAAACAGTTTTCAACTCATTATACTTCAGAATACATTTTGGACTCAATCTGAAAACAAATTGCAATTTTTAATACAAACTATTAATGTGCTCTAAGTAAATATGTTCAGTTTAGTTTTCATGTTGACTTTACACCCTGCCATGTAGTCGTTATAAATACTTATTCACATTTTTTTGTAACAAGATGCAATTCATGAAACTCTGTTTAGTCAAAAATTGCGGCTCGCCGTAAAAAATGACACTGAAAACACTGACAAATGCTAAACAGCAGATTTTAAAATTCAGAAGTATAGCTTTAAAAGCATATATTAACATATTACTGTGCTGTATATGGCATAACGATGCAGTCTTTGTGTGGACGTCACCGTAAAAGATGCAGCATGTGAAAGAAGCACAAACGAGGAATTTTCGATAAACACACCGGTACCAAATCCCCAAACCAATAATAACCATGAGGAATCCCCCATAAACCTCGAGTACCCTGGAGGAAAGCGCTCACATTTGGCTTTTCACATCTAAACAAAATCATGATCATTGACACACACCGGAGTTTCACATCTGTGAATGCAAAACAATGACTTCAAGCTTATGACCTATGTTAACACGATTTCTCCACCATGATGACAGGCCTGTACTTACCATTTTCTCATCGTTTCATGTTGCATTTTTAAGTTTGCGATGTTTATTGATTAACTGATTTCATGCATTCGGCTCCTCTATTGCGATGTGACTCCCGAAGAGCGTGATCAGCTGCTCCTCGTAATTGGCTATGTTTCGTTTCATGATGTCCATGCAGGGGCCTAATAACCTCTCAAACGCCTGCACGTCCATTACTGTGGAGCACAAGGTGAATGATCACATGACCCGCCGTGCAGCTGCCACATTGTGTGGTTTATCATTTATAATGCATTACCTAAGCATTTGACGTTGTCCATGGCATACGCAGAAGCCGCCCGTGGCTTGTTAGTGACGAGCGCCAACTCGCCGAAATACTGGCCTCGGGAGCATGTGGCTATTTCCACCTCCTCGTCTTCTGTATCGTTTTTCGACTAAAAAAAAACAACGTGATGTAAATGCATTTATTTAGGATTTATTTAGATGCATAATGAACACTCTCAGAAATAAAGGTACAAAAGCTGTCATTCTTTTCAAAACACACACTTTTGCACACTTAGGTTCAAATATGTACCTTAAAGATACCAAAATGGACGCTTTAGGTACAAACATTTTACAAACTCTTTTTCTGAGAGTGTGATGATTCTTTGTTGAAACAAATGTGTTTGACTCACTTTGCTCCTCTTCATAGTGATCCTAACGTGTCCTGACTCTACGATGTAGAAACTATCTGCCAAATCACCCTGTGAAAACAAAACCGTAATTTGGGGTCAGTAAGATTTTTTTTAAAGATCTTTCATATCTTTTCTGCTCACCAAGGCTGCATTAATGTGATAAAAATACAGTAATATTGTGAAATATTGTTAGAATTTAAAATAACAGTTTTCTATTTGAATATTTTTTCAAATGTAATTTACTGCTGTGATGTGTCACGTGATCCTATTTAATTGTAATGCAATTAATTTGAAGTATTTTTAATAATTAACCCTCGCTGAATAAAGTATTAATCTAACTGATATCAGTGCTGTCAAAATAAAATCCAAAATAAAAGTTTTTGTTTACATAATGTGCGTGTGCTGTGTATATTTATTATGTATCTGATGAAATATAAACAAATGCATGTGTATATTTAAGAAAAAAATATATTTATATAAAATATAAAACTATGAATATATAAATGCATAAACATGTATATAATATACATGTATATAATGTAAACAAAAACTTTTATTTTGGATTAATCACAATTAATTTTTTGACAGCACTAATTATTATATTATGTTATATTATATAACATTATTATACATATCATAACAAATAACTAAATTACTAAAATTGGATGAACCATTAATTCAAATGACTTTTCCCATTTCCAAAAAGCATCGTACTCAAAAATTGTATTCCATCTGTGCTGATCACAAATAAAGAAATGAAACAGTAAGAAATGTCTATGTCTTTACATTTCCAGATTTTTTATAACTTATAATTGTGGGAACCCATAAGAATTCCTTAAAAAACCTGTATTATTGTTAAAACTGTCTCACCTGAGCAATGATCTGTTCCCCGCTGTTGTACACTTTGGTCGACAAGACATCAACGACCTTCATTCTCTCTGAAACCTGAAAACAAGAGACGCATTTATTCATAAAATCAACAAGAGAACCACACACGCAGGAAAAACTAATAATAAAATACAGTTAGCAGATGAATGTTGGCAGGAAGGGCAAAGATGAATGATTCAAACCTCCAGTGATGTGAGAAGAGGAAGAGTCCCGATGAAAGCCTCGTACATTTTTCTTTTCTTTGCGTTGTTCTTTACGATGATCCTTCTGAACGTCAACCGGTCCTAGAGACATTTAAGCAAAAAAGGATAAATAAAAAAAATTAAATAAATAAATAAAAAAAGAACAACATTTTACACTCCAGGAAAAGAGAGGTTGAATCTTTATAGTCCTATAATTACAGTACTTTCTATGAAGCGCAGAGGGCGCTCTAACACAAACAGTACATGAAATGCTCTTGGAGAAAGAAACAAGATATTTAGCATCTGATTATATAGCCGGTAGTTATTTGCGGAAACCAATTGTTTAGAAAATGATGTCCTGCAACTGCGTTGAATTCACTTAACTGTAAATTCATTAAAATGAATGAGGTGGGGGCACCTGATTTGTAGTGGTTATCGTTGTTTTGATTACAGAGACCGTCTCTGCATTTGATAAATAAATAGTTTAATTCGCGTCATTATACATTTGATAATGTTCAGTGCTTTGCTACAATCTGTATTGTTAAAAGAGCTATATAAATAAAATTGACTGATTAAAATATTAATTATTTTATATTATTTTTTACTAATTTTAATTAAAATTGTTGTTGTGTTACAGTCTTTTATTTCCTTTATTATGTTGATATTTTAGTGTTAATTATCTTAGTACTTCAACTTTAAAACCAAAATGAGAAATATGGCCTTGGTAAGTAGCTAAATTAAAATGCAGTAAAGTGTTTTTATATTAATATATTATTTCAGTTAATGTTTTAAAATTATTTTTTTTATGGTTTTGATTATGAAATCTAATTTCTGCCACAAAATAAAATTAAAAAGATAATTGCGTCTCTTTATCTCACATTCTGACACTTTTTTAAAGTTTAAAGCAGTTTAAAGCAGTTTTTTTCTCAGAACAGCAAGATATAATTTAGGGCTGCACGTTTAATCAAATTTCTAATCGCAATAACAATTATGGATGCCACAATTACATAATCGTTCAAAGTGGCAATTATACATTCAAAATCCAATATATTATTCTGTGTGCTTATGATAAGTTCTTTTACATGTTATCTTAAGGGTTTTTGCATTGTTTTAATGTTAGTTTTAGTGTAGTATTATAATACTATGCATTTTTAAAGACAAAACCAATTCGATATATAGTTCACATTTGAGGCTTAATACTATAGAAAAGTGATAAGTTTTCAGTTGCTTTTAGCTTATTTTCCTAAAAAAATATGGCATGCAGTTGCTTCAATGATATAAACAAGCTCTTGGAATTTATCAAAAAAAAGTCTTAAAGAAACAGTCCACCCAAAAATCAGTTTCTCATTCTCAAATAGTTCCAAATCTGTATGAATCTCTTTGTTCTGCTGTACACAAAGAAAGATGCTTTGAAGAAAGTTTGGTTTGTAAACAGGCTGTTTTGGCCACCATTGACCTCCGTATTAGGAAAAAATACTATGAGAGTCAATGGTGACCGAAAACCAGATTACAAACTTTCCGTCAAAATTATGACCGAATTTTCATTTTTGGGTTAACTGTCCTTTAAGAGTCATGGTAAACGATGTCAGAATGGACTCACAAGGCACCACAGGGCTCCAGGTGAGGTAGCGACGATGGTGGCGGCCCTCGGCGTGTTGTACATGAGGGCCAGCTCTCCAAAACTCCCACGGTTGTCATAAGACCCCACGGTCCGCGTGGTGCCTTCTGCTTTCAACATGATGTCAAACGTCCCTCTGCGCAAGAGACAGAGCAAGATATGGACGTCTAATAGGATCAAACACCAGCAGCGAGATCCAGAGACGAATTATTTGTACCTCTCAATGACGTAGAAGTTGTCTCCATCGTCGTCTTGATCGATTATGTGCTCTCCGGGCACCACTACCTTCTCAAATATGGCATCCAAGACTTGAGACATCTGCTCCTGTTGGTTTGGAGGGAACAATAAGAGCCTTTCTTGAATTAGAGTTCAGCTAAAACGGACTGCTCTGACATTTTTATTTCTTCTGTCAAATATAAAAGGAGATATTTAACAGACTTCAGGTGAATAACTGCACACGTTTGGGTTTGTTCCCAGTGTTATTATAGTGAACTTAAACTAAAACCATAAAAAATATTACTTATGTAATATATAATATAATACATACATAATATAATACATTAGCTGATTTACTAAAATTTAAAATTACTAAAATAAAAATGTAATAATTTTAAAAAGTTATATTTAAATTAGTGCTGTCAAATGATTAATTGCAATTTAACCATTTGACAGCACTAATTTAAAAAAAATCACAATATGATAAAAAAGCAAATTTAAACTAACAATAAATAGTATATAAAATTATAACTAATTATAACTGTAACTAAAACGTAATTTTTTTAAAATAAATTTGGAATAAAATATAAATCTTATAAAAAAAAAAAATAATAATAATAATAATAATTGTAAACTTAAATATTAAGCAAAAAAGGAATAATAAAAATGACAAAGGCATATAACAAAGCTACTAAAAATTAAAACTAATATGTACATAAAAATAAAATGAATAAATAATTAATAAAATGATGATTGAAGCTTATTAAAATGTAAAAATAAAAGCTAATTCAAAAATATTACTGAAGTTTAAATGACAATTTCTAGACTCCTTCAATATTTTTATCATTTTTTTGCAGTGGCCTGCAGCACATAAACAAACCATCCATGTTAATCTTAGTGGTTGTCTGACAACAAATTAGCCAAAGCTTGCATTTTATTCTTACCTGGTCCAGGTTTTTGAACAGTAGGATGTCTTTGCAGGCTTCCTGTAGTCTCTGTCTCTGCTCGTCTGTTTTGGGGTAAGTGACCTGAAGACACAGCAAAGCATCATGGGATACTGGGCAGCAGATGCCACAAAAACACATAAAAGAGGAGTCGCCGGAGCATTTGAATAGCAGGTTTGGAAAAAGCACTCACCCTGGGTTCTCTGTCCTCTTCATCCTCATCAGGGTTATACGCCTCCGCACAAACTGTCCAGAGACCAATGAATTCAGTAAATCAGAAGCAGGATTAGAGTCGAAAACTAATCAAACCAACCTGTCTAGACGACGCATTACTGAGCAATTAAAATCCAGCGCTTTGTGCAACCTGTTCATATAAAAACAGCATCTGAATCTTAATGTGTGCTTTCAAACACTGTTATTCCAGACCTTTTAAATCTTCAGTGAAATGTAAAAAGGAGATGTTTCGCAGATTTTCCACGCTTCTCTTTTACAAACTTGAAAATATAGTGTATAAGAGGTTTTTCAGTGAATAATAACTCCGATTTGGGTGTGGTTCCTCACAACTATAATCAAATATAAAACAAAAGAATAATTGTAAACAAAAAATTATTTTAAATTATTAAAAATGAAAACTAAAATTGGAATGAATAAACTAAACCTAAATCCAACCAAGAAATTAAGACTAAAACTGACATTAAATAAATTAAACCTAAATAAATGACATTTAAAATTTTATATTTTATATCACATATATATCACATGTGATATTTTTTAATATCACATACAATTTAAAAATGAAAATGAAAACTGAAATATAAATAAATTAAACCCACAAAGTAATATTAGAATACATAATAACATGACAAAAGCTGAAAATAAAATAATTCAAAATAAAAACTGAAATAAAAAACATTATTCAACATAAATACATAAAATAATCACATGACAAAAGCACATACATTTCTAATAAATATGAATTAAAGCTGAAATAAAAAAAACTTAAACAGTAATATTTAAGAAAGCAAAACAAAATTATTAAAAATGAAAACTAAATCTGGAATTAATAAACTGAACCTAAATTCAACCAAGAAATTAAGATTAAAACTGACATTACATAAATTAAACTTAAATAATAATATTTAACATGAAATAATAAAATAATAAAAGCACATAAACTAAATAAAAAAATCTGAATTAAAAATAAATTAAACACACAAAGTAATAGTATAATAAACAATAACAGGACAAAAGCACAAAATAAAATAACTAAAAATGAATACTGAAATAAAAGAATCTATTAAACATTAACTACATAAAATAATCACATGACAAAAGCACATCAATTTCTAATAAATATGAATTAAAGTTGAAAAAAAAAAAAACTAAACCGTAATATTTAAGAAAGCTAATCAAAACAAAAGCACAAAACAAAATTACTAAAAATGAAAACAAAATAAATTACACTAAATAAATAAAACTAAATAAATAAATTATTTTTATGGAAGCATAAAAAGCTGCTTCAGGATAATAATCATTACAGTTCATGAGTTGTTTTAACTTACTTTACAATGCTTTGTTATTTTACTGTCTGGGAAACAGAAGCTCAAGTACTCTGCTAAACATCTCCATTTATGTTCTAAGAGAAAGCACGTCATACGGGCTCCAAAACAACATGAGGGTGAGTAAATGTGTAAACCTGAATTCTTAGATGAACTATTGGAGCAAAGTTTGCAGGAAACTGCTCCAGCTCTGTGTTACGCATGCAGCGAGAGAGATGAGAGGATCGGCTGCTCTCCTCTCCCACACGCCTCCACTATCCCTGCTATAAATACCAGCGCGGAGATGACAAGACCAGGAACTCCACCGTCTAGATCGATACCTGAAGCTTCAGGGCCAGGAACCCTACAAGAACTGTCTAGACTGATCTAGCTCACAGATTCTAGATCAGTTTCGAGTCGAACATTTAGTGTTTTGTTTGTGTTTCTCCACAGCATCCGCTTATCATTCAAAATATTGGGGTTGCTCACATTTCTTTTTTGTATATTTTTAAAAGAAAACTCTTATGCTTACCATTACGCTATTTATTTGATCAAATATACAGTAATAATTGGAAATAAGTTTTTGTATGTAATTTATTACTGAATTTTTAGCGTCAGTCTTAAGTGTCACATGATCCTTCAGAAATCATAATAATAAGCTGATTGGATCCTTTGATGAATATAACTTAAAAGAACCACATTACTTTAAAATAGAAACACTCTTTATCAATTTCCAAATAATAATAATAATAAAAAAAAGAACTTTTAGATTATTTTTTAGGTCATTCATTCTTGATCCCATCTGGTCTGATCTGATCTGTTTTCAGTCACAGAGTTCAAACCTGACATGAAATAATCCAGATGGGGAGTTTTATAGAAGCCTTTTTCCGTTACAATAAAGTGCCTGATAGATATGTATAGGGATGATTTATCTATCTATCTGCAGTATCACATCACTATAAGCACTATCTATGCTCCTCTTCCTGCCACTAGGAACTCATTTCTTTTTAACTGACCACCAAACTTCTACTTTTGCCCATTACAATCAGACTTCATTTCCTATTTACGGCCCGGTCTGTCGGCACAACACATTAAACTCCCTCCATCGCTTCTCACTTGTGGTTTATAGCGATCCACGAGAGACAGACCTTCACAGCATCGAAAACACTTTATTTCTGCAAACAAAGCTGATCTTCCATTAGCCAATTAAACCATTAGCTCTCTCATTTACCCAGCGAGAGCAGTAAAGGAGTAAATGATATGTTAACAAGACAAAAGGCACTACAACCACAAACACAAGGTCCTTAGCCAGAACTGGATGTTCTGTAAAATGGGAATCTGAAGTAAACTGCTTGTAGACAGTTCACCCCAAACTGAAGAATTTGATGAGAATGTCCTCACCCTTCAGGCCTATCAAGATGTAAATGAGTTTGTTTCTTCATCAGATTTGGAGAAATTTAGCATTGCATCACTTGCTCACCAATGGATGTGAATGGGTGCCGTCAGAATGAGAGTCTAAACAGCTGATAAAAACACATCCCAATGATCCACACCACTCCAGTCCATCAGTTAACATCTTGTGAAGCAAAAAGCAGCATGTGTAAGAAACAAATCATTCATTGAGGCATTTTAACTTTAAAGCATAACTTCTGGTAAAATATATGTCCATAATACACAATAATGCTTCCTTCAGTGAAAAGTGTTGTCCTCTCACATCGAAATCACCAAACATATTTGTGTAGAACCGTTTTGGACTGTGTCTGTTTGTAAACAGTGCTTGATATGTGCACATTTTAAGACAACGTTTTCACTGAAGAAAGTGGTTTTAATGGATTGTTGACTCAGAAGCAATGCTAAACACATCTTAAAGATGGATTTTTTTCTTACAAACCTAAAGCTTTTCTCTTTTCAAGGCATTTACTGATGGACTGGAGTGGTGCAGATTACGGTGATGTTATTATCTCATTCTGACGGCACCCATTCACTACCATTGCTGAGACACTGATGAAATGCTACATTTCTCCAAATCTCTAACTCTTCTACATCTCGGATGGCCTGAGAGCGAGTACATTTTCAGCAATTCTATATTTTGTGTGAACTATTCTTTTTCATCTCTTTGGCCACCAAATCAGGTTTGACAATAAAGTACTAAACAATATAAATCTTCAAAGAAAGCTCTTATGCAGCTGTGATGAATGCACTGGATCAGATTTACTATGTTTTTTCTTTTCTTTTCAGGAAGCCAATAATGAATTCAGACTGGTAATCATATTACTGAAACTGACTCGTTTAGTACTTATGAACTGCATTGAAAACTTACCAGAAGCTCTCCGGACAAATCTGTTGATAACCGGAGCTGAAAGGAAAGAGAGAAAAATTACTTATGGTTCATTACTGTAAAATGGAATATTAATGCCTATAAAATATTCAATTCAAAATGCTCCATAATGGCCTAGATGGATCTGTTTTCTCCCAGGAATCAGCCTGATCAAAATTAAAAGGTTTGCCTCATAATTGATACACCCCCTGAATGACATGCATCATCATCATCATAAACACACAAAAAACAATACAGGAAAAGGCCTAGTGCCAAGTGTCCTAATGCACACACGGCCTAGTATCATTTATATTAACAAAGACCAGGTCTACTATAAGAAATGCAGTTAAATCATAATAGTGCAATAACAGAAATAGAATTTAAAGCCTGTTAAGATTGGTCTTTTGTTCCAACCTCTATCTGCAGTGAGCTGACCACTCGTTTTTTGACGGCAGATGTGTGATCATGCGTTACCAGCGAACAAAAGACCAGTGATTTAAGGCATTATTGTGCATCCATTATGAAGGATGTCTGTATGAACGGTGATCTAGCTGATGCGATGGACGCATCGCAATGAATGAAGCAAGAACGCACGCCCGCCCGCCCGCATGAATGCATTACCTACGAATTCTTCATCATCGTCCTCGTCCTCTCCGTTTTCGGAGTCGATCTGCATGGCCTCCTCGATGAAGTTGACGGCTTTCCCCGCTCGCGCGGCTGAATTGTGCTCATTGCCAAACGCGCCGCCGCGGCTCTCGTTCTCCTTGAGACGCGTGAAGTACTGCAGCGCGAACTCCAGCAGATCCCCCGGCTGGTTCCTCAGGACCTCCACGGTAAAGCTCTGCAGAAGCTCCGTCAAGCCCTCGGGGATTTCTATACTCATTTCCTGACAGTGAAATGTGCGCAAAATTCGGCCCGATCTTGCGCGTAACGTTCCAGCAGTCGGTCCCGTTTCGCCGCGTCAGCTGAGAAGAATGATCCGCAAAACGCGTCAGAGGGAACGCGACGGATTTCTCACTATTCCACCATCTGCGTCTGTTTCCTCTCGTGTCCGAGCGCGTCCTCTAATACGCGGGCGTAAAAATGGCAGGGAATTCAAGAGCTGTCATCTTTTTTTTTTTGCTGCGCTGCTGGCTACAGGAAAGCCGCGCATGTGATGCGGGAAACCATGGCAACCGGCAACCTAAGATTTGCGCAGGAGGAACGCGGACGCGACGCGATGAGCTAGAACGCAACGCGAGCTCTTAAATAATCAAATAATCATTGCGATCTCACCACGGTGTTATAACACTTTATTACACGTACTATGGTATTAGTTGAAATCGGTTCATTGGAGTGTATGTAAATATGGCCTATGTGTGGAAATCATTCGGGACAATGGTAGGGAAGACCGGGGCTAGTTGTCACACATTTTTTCGCATTTAAATATATTTCTTTAGATTTATTTAAAGTAATCTTAAGTACAGAAACAAACATGACT
>JAUMHP010048385.1:0-49824 GCA_032361065.1 Enteromius trimaculatus | reverse complement strand
ACGCGTGATCTGTTGTTCTGTCTGGTTTTGCTGCATTGCATTCTGAAAGTCATTGTCTTGTTAAAGGCTGGCCCTAAAGCACTTCTAATTTCCACGGTCTACCTATGCCTCCTATTGGCCTGTTTCATTCAGTCACCCTACACTGCATGCTGAGCTCAATCTAAGAGAGCAGAAAGACAGCAAGAAATAGAGGTGGGTGAGGGTGGGGGCAAGAGGAGGGAGATGAGGTTAAGAGAGAAAGAGAGAAAGAATGATATCTTATGAATGTTGACCACTGTCTCCTTACATAAATCTGCACATTAAGTACAATAAATGAGGCTTTTGCCGCTGAGGCCCGGAGAATGGAGTCTGATTCAGTAATGTCATTTAAAAGCATTCACATCAGAGGAGATGGCGGACCCAGATTAGGGAGCCCCAGTTATCATCAGGCTTGGTGTGTCACACAGAGTCCAGTGAATGATAGCTCCCAAACACAGCAAAACATGATGAGACAAGCCACACTTAGGTTTTAAATTACCCACACTTCAGCGTTTGTCTACTTGAAACTGAAATTTTAATGTTTTATGATTAAAAGAAACAAAAAGAGACGCAAAACCATTTACTATTAAATAAATATAGGGATGTGATATGTATGAATACACATGGATAAATAAGTGTTAATAGTACTAACTGGGAAAAATGGCTCTAAGCTTGATTAAAAAAAAAAAAAAAAAAAAATGTGTGTGTAAATGTAAATATGTATGTATGAATGTATGTAAATTAGAAACATAACATCTGAAAATATAATTTTATCTTGATCACAGTCTTGGTAAGCATAAAGACTTCAAACCCATCAAATAAAATCTTACCAAAAACTTATACATACACACACACGCATATATATGTAAAATAAATGTAAAAACTATATTATTATATATTTTATTGCATTTCTAAATTCAAGTAAGCTTCTGATCCTTTCCACACAGATGAGAGAAACCAGACTTTCTGATTTTCTTTCATCTAAAAGCTCCAGAAAGAATATGTACATTTTATGTTGTAAAAGATACAAGACTACTCTGAGCTTCATACATGACCAGCGAGGACACTACATCAGTGTGAAACGCACGTGAATTCAGCATTAGGGCCGAAACACCATGCATTAGTATAGTAATAAATATTGATGCATGCTAAGAATGACAGCATAAATGTGTGGAATCAGAGGGATTAGAATGTTTGAAGAAATGAAGCATGTAATGACGCTAGATTCACCTCCATTATTTTCAGCCTGCCACAATTCCTCCATTACTTCACTTAAGAGGCCACATCAAAGATGCAGCTGACGCCTTTGAAGCATGTATCGGAAACTGAACTCTCAATGGCCCCATTTTACAAAGCTTGACTCCGGGATTCCACCAAGTTCCAAGAAGCATATGACCCTCCCATTAGGCGGAACACAAAAAAAGGGTCAGGCACCATTTTTGCATTTACAATGCAAGAAACTTTTTTTGAAATTCCCCCACAAACCCCCGCACATTTCCATTGGTAATGAGTAAAGCGTTTGTGACTCTTTTGCAGAGGCGATAATTAATGTCCCTCTTTTCAAAGGGGCTCATTTTAAATACTCATCTCTGCTAAATCCCTCTTTCTGCACTGATCTGCTGCTTTTTTTTTTCTTTTTTTTTTAAAGAGTAATCCTGCTATTGTTGAACCTGAACAGAAGGTGAGAGCCAACGAAGCACTGAAGTAGCAAGAGACAAAAAAAAAAAAATTGGGGAATCTGAGTCATCAGAAATTGAGACCGTGATCTATGCCACCGATTCGATTCCCTCTTGACACTCGGTCGCAGTGGCTCTTCGCTCGCCAGTTTAAGCTCAGACCGCATGCGGCGTGTGCCATCCGAACCAAACTAAAACTTAGAGGTTGATAAGCTAAAGTGTATTGGATTTGGTAAGAGTTAGTCGATTGTTTCTTGCCCCTGGGTGGTGGTTTATGGTAATGTTAGTATCAATACAAACAAAGGCCATACAGCTGTACAAAGCACATCAAGGAAATGAAAGACAAGGCTGCCTCTGTCAGTGCAGTGTACAATAAAAGAGGGATTTAAAGGCAGGCCGACCGATCACTGGGGAGCAACAAAATGAATGAACTGTAGAAATGCTCCGAGTTGATCCTTTTCACTAGCGGTTTAGGGACTAGCTAATGGTCGGGACGGAAAATATATAACCCAGACACGTTCGGGCATCACAAAGGTCAGGAAAGGGTGAAACCGAGGAGACGGAATGATAGGGATCCTGTCATAAAAAGCAGTTATTGAGAGCATAAGTGATGAATTTCTGTAAGCCATTAGATAAAACATTTCTGATTAGGAAGCCGTCGTCAGCCATCAGGTGAGAAATTTATATAGGGGTCAAATCTGAAGTGCAATCAATACGCTGTTTGAATTATTTAATGACAATTAAATGAAGGACGGAGGGCTTCAAGGTGAGAACAACCATTCGTTTATGAAAGATATGTTGCAGATAAAATTTCTTTTTAAAAAAAAGTAGTGTACACCACACATGTTATGGAGAAAAACAAAGACGGATCATATTTTTGGGGGTAAATATCATGTATAAACAAAATAAATCACTTTGAAAGATATTAAATCTAGCATCATACTTTACATCAATTATGAAATTGAAAATAAACATCCTTGTGTTGACATTACAATATTAAATTCTTAAGACCGGTCTGATGAAGAAACACAAAGAGATTGAGCACTTGATCCACTTGAAGGGTTTACGCCAAATCTCTATTATCCACATTAAACCCTTTCAGAATGTCCTTATTATTAAAATCTAGCAAAAATATATATATATTTATGCTGATTGCTTAATCTGTATTGAAATTAAGACACTTTCAATAACTAAGAGCTTAGAAACCCTCAAGTGCTCAATAAAAGCTCCTTAGAATTACAAAGACTGGTGTTTTACTGTATTACTGTATTTCTACTTCCCTATATTACTTACAAATGCTAATCTTGTTTCATCTTCTTCTCTCTCATTCCACCTCTTTCTATAGTTCCATCTCTCAAATTATACGCAAATTACACCTAAAAGCAATAAAAAGGTCATCTGAAATGGCTATTTTTATGATTGAATCGTGAATTTCAAGGACCTATGAACGCAAGCTGCCATTACGGTCCAATTTCCAGCTTATTTTCCTGATATACATCTCCTGACCTGTATTCAAAATTCATAGTTCCACAAGTGACAAGAGCATGTCTCGGACATCTGAGAAGTAAAGGCTTATTTCTAACCCGGTCTCCATGGCAACCCAGTGCTGACTAGTAGCTGGCAGGTTTTGACACTAAGAGGAAATGTTGTAGATGGCTGTCTTTATGGAGCATAATGTGTTTAACATGTAAACTAGCAGGTAACTAAATGATTTAGAGACACTAATTATTAGAAAGTTAAATGAAAAGGTTTTGCAAAATATATACTATGTGCTATGGTAAACATTTGAAGTAAATTACGTTTTATTAAATAATGTAAAAACCCATTGTGATAAAAAGTTTTTTTTTCAACATATAATAAATATTAATAGTTAATTTATTGATATTAATACATACAAATATTGATAACATATTTGATAATGATATATTTTTTTGTGGGGGAGAAAAAAAAAAAAAATCAATGGACTTTGCTTGCTTTTGATACAAGCCATCATACTGCAATTCATAATTATTTACCAACCCAGCATCCAGGAATTAGCATTTTGATTTATACTGACCCTGTTCAGGTTCAGGTCAATATCACTTCCATTTCTAAATCAATTCAGGAGATGCACTGAAAATGAATTGACTTCTAAATTCCCCTTTGGTTTCCATATAAATGTCCAAAAAAAATTATCTGACTTTACCTCTTGAATTTAATTTACCTGCTTTCTGAATCAGCATACTTGAAGCTCTGACTCAATTAACTATACGAGACAAATAACAAGTTAATATTGAGATGAAAACATAAAACATGAAATCTGACTCACTTTAGCAAAATTAGACATTTTGCTACAATAATTTGGACTGAAATTGACAAAAAATAAATAAATAAATCCAAGGGACAACAGATTGTAAGAACAATCCCTGCCCTGCCTCTTTGTAATGCACAAATTGCCAAAGCTGACCACTGGTACTTGTAAAAGCAATCTGGCAACCCTCTTTCATTTCTCCATCTCGCTCTGCAATCCTCTAGCAGTATTAGCCATACTAGGAAAGGTCACATGATAAATGACTGACAAACAAATCAAACCATATTAGCTTGTAGCTTTGTTATCAGCCGTCGGCAGAGATAACAGAAAAATGAAGCTTCTCCCGAATAATTCGGCTGTGTGTTTTTGCCTGCTCTGCAGTCTAAATCAGAGGGAGGGATAGAAAGAGGAGAGAGAAGGGGGAGAAAAAAAAAAAAAAAAAAGAATCTGGCGGTGGCTGTTTGTCTCAGCGCCTGACAGTGGGAGAGCAATAATACGCATTAATGATGGTGTGTGTGCAAGTCTATGCAGCCAGGAGCAGTCAGTCACATTGGCTCCCAGGAGGTGCCAATGAGCCCGGGTACACTTACACACACAGACACATATATACACCTCCCCAAAGCCCCCAAGGTGAAGGTGACCACTGGCCCCCAGTCCCCTGTCTACCCTTTCAGTCAAATCAGAGCTTTCCAAAAGACTCCGACTGTTTAAGAATGGCACAGGCGTGCGGAGAAGCGGGAAGAAATTTGGAAATGGCAGTTCAGAAACAATCAAGGCGAATTTCAAACGGATTAGCCTGGGAGGTTCTGGGCACGAGTTAGATGCTATCTCAACTTTCCAACTGAAAGTCATCACACAGCCAGGAAAAATCAATCACGTCTCCTCCAGGATGAGAAAAGTAATATGAAAAACAAGTGCAATGGCTGCCGTCTGCGCAACACAAAACTGTTCTGCTCCGAAATGAATTGCCATAGATATTTCCTTCACCGGCTTCCTGCTTTTTATTTGTGTTCCCCGTCAGCCTGTTCTCATTTCTCACTTGTACTTTTTGTAGTTTTGTATGGGAAAAAAACTGTTTGGCTGAGAAAATTTGGTAGCTATATTTAGCAGGCTAATATTGCACAAGTTAATCTAATCGTTACTTACAGGCAACAAAGAAACAACAAAAGAAGACAGACAAACAATCTACTGGATGGAAAACAAAAAATGACTGAACAAATGCAGGCACTTATAGGCACTTACAATGGATTGCTTTTGATCTTTGTAAAAAAAAAGGATTTCTATTTAATACAATTTATTTTTGTAAATTAAATGCATCATAATGTTGCAAAGGATATGTTAAACAAATGCTGTTTCTTTTTAACTTCACGTTCAAAGAGTTTTGTATTGTGATAGTGTACATTATTTTATGTACATAAATATTTTTATAGAAGTTGCTTTTCTATGAAAAAACACTGGAAAAAAGTTTATAGAGGTTTCCGAATAAAGTTAAGGAGCACAAGTGTTTTCAACATTTATAGTATTAATAAAAATAAAAAAAGACTATAAATTCAGCTTTGCCATCACAGGAATTAATTATATTTTAAAATAGATTTTAATTTAAAAGTTTTATCAAATTCATAATATTTCACAATTTTACTGTTTTTATAGTATTTTTGAGCCTTGGCATGCATAAAAGACTTATTTCAAAAAGATGAACAAAAAAATAACTTACTGAGTTATTGAGTTGAAGCCTCTTATACATTACAGATATACCTTCACATTACCGCATCATAGCAGGTGATTCAAAACAATGTTTCTTGCACTGAAATTACCTGGTAGCAACTTTTCCATGTGTTTCCATTCCATCTTAAACCTGACAGCATCTTTAAACATGGATTTGAGTGTTAGCGGGCCGGTTTGGGTGCTTTGGGTTATCCACTCCAGCTCATGGACATGACCTGAGTGGGAGAGGAAGAGATTATGGCAGAATGAGCGAGGGAGAGGGCGCTCGGGGCCCGAGCTCCCTCACATGAAGCTTTCATTACATGAAGGGCGATCCACAGAGAAACCTGATTTACCATGGGACTATGTTCCTGCACCAGAAAGCCAGTGCTCCTGTCAACCTCCATACCGGTATCTCTTACTGTAGATGGATGGAGAGAAAGAAAAAGAGAACCTAACAGTCCTTGTCAGAGCCCAATACTGTCTTGAGCTCGTGTACAGATTTGAAATAATTGCAGTTGTCATTAATGCCAAGAATCAGGCAGTGGCCTGCACTGGTGGAGCCTGGGCTGATGCTAACGAATCATGTGAAGCCATGCATACTTGACATTTATTACATAAAACAATAAGCAGCAAAAACCTCTTGCTGCATAATTACACCATTTAGACATGATCGGGATCAGACGTAATGAAAGAGACCTGCAGGAAAAAAGGAATTAGTTGCCATCTGCTTTCCTTGAGGGCCTGCCACCACCCCGGAGAGACATCACGGATAATGTGAGACTTTAGGAGCTCTGCTTTAACTGGGGAATGACACCAATTCCGGCCAATGTTTATCTCCCCTCACTGAGCAGGACTCATAAAGATTTCATGTTACTCAAATGAGCCCTACAGTTTTCGCTCTGATCGTGCTATAGATAGATGTGCTATAGACGCAGCAGGCATTACACATTCATCTTACCGCATGTGTTTTATAGAAATGTATTAAGACAATGTGTCTTCATTTCAGACTTTTGGAAAGCTTAGTTTAACTCCACAGTGGTATTTTAATTTTAAATATTTATTAGGCTAAAGTTTTTGTACCAGCAATGCTCATAAATGAGATAACGGTAAAATTCTCTTTTGGTGGAACTTAAAGATTTATTAATAATAATAATAATAATAATAAACTAAGAATTCCACATTTTATTTATAATTATAATAATTATGTCTATGATCATTATTGAATCGACTTTAGTTTATAACAGTTTTCAACTTTTTTATTGTATCCACCGTTTACGCAGCTTATGCAACTATAAACTTGTGTTCACACACAATCCACTGAAAATCAAGAAGGTTGATCAAGGCCATGATCAGATACTTATTCCAGACCATACATGATTAATGTTTTCATGTGAAAATAGTAAAACGTGCCAATAATTGAATAATTGCTGAACTATTCGCTGTGGACTTATTATTATTTATAAATTTCTATCAACATGGTAATCATTTTATATATTATATTATATTTCTCTAACACATACCTATTAAAATATTCACAAATTATGCCACTGGATAACAATAACAGGTCATGCAAGTCCCATAATTCCCTTTTTAACTTAAATACTTCTAACAAATGCACGTATTATAACATTGTTCTTGTGTATTTTGCTTATATAACATGCGTGCTATACTTAAAGGACAGCTCTTACATGGGTTTTGTGCAGTTTTCTTCAGCCAAGAGCAGCAAAGGCATATATAAGGCATTATTTTGGTGCGCTCCTGGCTACAGAGAATTAGAAAATATCAGACTGTCATTGTGATTTGATACTAGGATGAAAAATGTCAAAAGTGGAGATGACAAATCAGCCCAGTGAGGAGAAGTGGCTCTCAGACAGGGGATGTCATTTGTCATGATTGCCATTTGACTGCACTCCCAGTCCCCCTCCTCCACCGGCTTTTCTGCCTACAGATGAATGATACATTGATAGCCATTAATTCTAAATTATCCAAATTTGCCTAACTGCATCTAGCATGTGCGTGGAAATCAAATTTATCAATGCTTTCCTTTTGCTTCTTCCATTTTTTCTCCCCTCCGCTCTCTCTTTTTCTTTGCCTTCCGCGAAGCCCGAACCTTTCGGTGGACAGACGGGGAATTAGATTTGCACTCTGCACAATACACACAGCCAGACCATCAAACCCTAAGCTTGGTGACATTTCCGAATGTTCATCTCCCCTCATTTCAATCGTCCATTTGGAATGAATAAAACGGCCAGGCGACTTGAAAGAATGGCAGCCCCCTGAGCTTCGCTGCATCTATGGCTCATATCTCCACCTCCTCCTACTCCTCGCATCCCCGCCCCCCCCTTACGCCCCCACCCCGAGCCCAACCTTTAGGAAGCCGAGAGGCTTTGTTGGAGGGGGACACAGCTGAGCCTGCCTCACATCCAGAGCCCCCTGCATAATACTGGAGGTAATTAAGCCACAGCTTCAAGGTTGCATGGACACAAGACAATTCAGCCTAATGAAGTATCGATCGGCTGCAGCAGAAGTAAAACAAGTTGACATTCATTTAGAGGTACTAGTGAGAATATACCACAATGCCACGAATGACGTAAGGCTCCAATGGCACACGGTTTAATCATATGAAAACAATGTGGTCTAGACTACAATACCTCTTGTTGAGCTACTTTGTCAAATCAACAGTCTGTATGTATCGTCCTTAAAGGGTGTAAGAAAAAGAAAATGATTCAGAAACAATTTCAAAGAAACCACAGATATATCCAAAGCTTTTAGGCATATCAAGACTTCGGATTGCATCAGACAGTTGGGTATTAACCAAATTCACAATTATTCCAATAAGAAATGTCCTGAGAAACATACATGATTTGGTCTGTCAGTAGATGTTCCTGAGAATGTGATATTATTGCTCCAATGAGGCCTGATCAAGGTTTGGTTCTGCTAAAAAAGGTCTACATGTCCTGAGAAAACCTCTCATAGCAGAACCCCCCTTGTGTGACAACCATATTTCATCTACAATTCTGACTCATTAAACTAGTTTGATTGACAGATGTTATGATTCACAACATTTGCCCTAGTTCCATGACTGAAAGCCGTAGACTATACCAGGCTAAACTAATGAGTCGATCTCAGAAGACCTTAGACTAGATCATCTCAGTGCATCTTGAGAAGTCGGAGGATTTTGACTAGAATTGGAATGAGTTCAGGTCCATTAAAACAGAGCTCACAACATGATCCTTTTCGGTTCTCTATGGATTCAAACAGGCATCTCCATTTTCAGTTTAATAGCAGAGAATTAACATTTTAAAAAGGTCTTATTTCTGATGTTTTAGCCTTTTTTTCAGATCAAAAAGGGGTTTTGTTGGGTTTCATAGCTCAGTTTAGTTTAGTGCAATTTATTTGCATCGTACGCAGTACATTTAACATTTGTAAAATAAAGTACTTCAGTTGGCTGAAAATCAAGGTTTATAGACACTAAAATTAATTCAAGAATTGTATTAAATCAAACATCTCTGAGTAGTTTAATACTAAAAAATGTATTCTTTAAATATTGTTTAAAAAAAAAAATCCTCTTTGCAAATCTGCTGAAACAAATTATTTTTGTTGAAAAAGGCTTCATTTAATTGTATGGAAACATTTTCCCAAGTTAAGATGATTTTTTTTATATATTAGGGAAGATTAGGAAGAAGATTATTTAACAGGAATTGTGGAGAAAGAAAAGGTCCGACTGTCATCTAAACTACATCACCTGCTAACAAAATGCTGATAAGAATCATAATTCACCACAACTAATCAATTCATTTTATCCGAAATAAACACAGCTCTGCACTTTACATGAAATTCAAACCCGAGCACTCAAAACACCCACATTTGCAGCTTATCAGCACAATCAAATGCAAACATCCGGGCGAGAGCAACATTTTTTCCTTAAGTAATTGTCAGTCTTTTAATGGAGTCCACAAATGTCAGTTGCCGATATGTTTTAGCATTAAATGCAGCAGGAAGGATCCAGAAAGGTGGGCTATTCGGCAGAACACAACGCATTGTTAAACAGCCTCAATTATGCCAAATAGCCAGGTTTAGACGCATATTTGCATTGTGTAATATCTACAATCAATGCAGACATGAAAGTCAATTTGACTCGGCCTCATAGGTTGAAACTCACAGTAAGTGAAAACCACTAGCGCTTTACATAAAAAGTACAGTGAGTTCCATTTGTCAGTGGCACGGTTCAAATATTTTGACATACTTTATGATAATAGCTGCACAAACCGGCTAACAAATCACCAATCATGTGCAAACAGGAAAAAAGGGGAAAATGCACCGGTTGGATGTTTTATCTTAATGTTGTGCTTTAAATTCGTTCCACTGCCAAAAAGATCACACTGATGCATTACTGTATCGTTGTCAGAAAATGACAGTCAAGTGCCACGGTGCGTTAACATTAGCGCAAGGCCTTTAAGACATTTACACAAAACACGCTACAAAACATTCCACCCACAGAAGCCGAATACTGTATATAAAAGTCCACGACGCATTTGGAGTGAAGGTGAGAGATGCTGAAAGTGCAGGTCAGGTGACATGATAAACAGAGAACTGAACATGTACTCAAATCTCTAATCTTTTTTTTACTCTCTCTAGGCACTCATTGCTCATGGCATAGACTGCAAAGATTATATAACATAACATAACTACACACCGCATTAAGGATTCAGGTAGAAACCCCTAAAGGCAAAAGCTCACTCTAAAAAGATTTTTTATACACATTTATGCGGATATGAATTCAAAATTTGCTAGCCTACAAAAACACTCTTTCGGAGCTGAAATAAAACATCGGTCATTTGGTTGCACAGACTAATTAAGAAGTCAGATTGTGAATTATAAACCATCTAAACATATTTGATTTCACTTTGTACTCCAAAAAAACTTTTCTTTTGACACTTTTTGATAGCTTATAGCGATCATAAATCACATAAATTATAAATCAGAGATTGTTTTGACACACATGGAGAAAAAAAGAAACCGCTGTCCAGTTTATGAAAGAAGTCAGCATAAATAAAAAATGTTCTCATGGGCAATCATAAATATGGAGAAGTGAGGTGTGAAAATGAATATCTAGTCACTGCAAAAAAGAAAGAGGAAAAAAAAAAAAAAATAGGGCGCATTGTGCAGGGCAGCTCTCTGCTTGTCTTACTGTGAGTTGTTTGGTTTCTTTTCTTACCTGTCACAGACGCAGATGAGTCAGGCCAGTTCCTCAGAGGATTCTGTCGCTGCTGAAGACACTCGGGTCATCCACAGAAACCATGCTGTGTATACTTCACTGAAATACATATACATCAGATAATATTTGCGTCAAAACATCCGAGACTTTAACTTTTGTCACAGCACGCAAAATGCACAATGATCACTGCATAAATTTGCACGTATCGGATCTTGTACAACTTAATTCTATACAAAATTGTACACTGAAAAACCTGGAGCTAAAACCATTTCCACTATACTGTAATATAATAATAAATTCCAATAAAAAATAAAACTAAACAAAAAGAGACTATATATATATTGATTAGTTTCTAATGGCAAAAACGAATCTTAGAAAGTGAATCTAAAGTGAATAAAACAAAACAAAACATAACAACAAACATAGATCTGTTTCTGACTGGAAAACCTTGTTGAATGTTTTTGAATGTTTTCATTAACAAAATAAAAAAATATGTACTTTAATATGCCATTGATTTATTATGAATTTTGATATGTAAAAAAGGAGATTAAACAAAAGCTTTTATAGTTCTTAATAAAAAAATAATAAACAAATTTTTGATATGTAATAATAAAATAGGCCAATGAAATATAATTTTTTTTTAATATATGATAATATTTGCTTCAAAACATTGGCAAGTTTAATTGGATCAAGCACTGATTTTACTTCTGCAAATGTATGTCTACATACAAAAAATTCAACAGAGGAAAAAAGTTGATAAAATATTTTTCATGTAGAAATTTGTACATTTCACAAACAAATTAAAGTAAATAACATTTAAGTATTAAGACTGACAGATTTTCCTGTAAAACATACCCAAGTAATTTTTCTTTTATATGCATCTACAAAAACAAAGAAAATCCAGTATACTCCTCACACGTCTGAAAACACTTTCACAGTTTTATACCGTTTCTTTTGTAATTATATTAACTGATACTGTACTTTACAGTGCTTTTAAGATTAATTTCTCAACCTTTCGGAAGGCAGACACATGAAGAGTTAAAAGTTTCTCTTAAGCTAAACTGCAATGTCAGTTTATGTCATGAAAAAGTAGGCCAGGAACTATCAATCTAATCCTCATCACTACCCAATCTGCTGTATATGAATAGTGCGTGATTAATTCTTCAGTATTAATCATGTACTTTGTTCATATAAAACAAAGCTTAAGCTCTATTTGCAAAGATATTTGACCTTGTGAAAGAGTTAAGACATTACAGCTTGGATTTAAAATGCATCTAAAGATTAAAACTGCTGGTTGACTATTAGAGAGGATTATAGATGAGGGAAAATTATTTTTCATTTTGATGCAAAACTGATTTTGAAGTTAAAAAAATAAGGAGCAGGTGGTACATTATATATTTTGATAGCAAATAAGGTTACGCAGAAGATGTGTGATATCTATATCGCTCCCCTCCCTTCAATCAGAGCAGTAAAATTAAAGTAATACCTTTCACGAGCAACAAGATTTGTTGTGAATATATGCTTCAGTGCTTCAGGCAATGTGCTACTTCAGAAATACAGCACGGCTTTGATCTTTACTCATTGAAATGAAAAAATCCTTTAAGACTATCAAGTAAGTCTCTTTTTCTTACAGTGAATCTTGTTTACCAGAACAGGAGTGTTTATAGGTGAATGGAAATTACTCAAGAGACACCGAGAAGTTTCGGCATGGCCAAAAATGCATATTTTCGCCATTCAAGTGCTTTGAAATGCAACCAAGGTCACTGTCAAAGAAATCCATTTTAGCATTCGCACTACCTGAAGCATGTCAGTCTTTTTTTCTCTTTTGAAATCAAAGGTGCGCTGTGTACTGGACTACTTGCAAATCTTAACACACATAGAGTTTGCTCAATAAAGCTAAAAAGGGTGGGCAATGACTTCTCCCTATAATGGGACACTAAAATATAACACTAAATAAATTGATTTCTATCACTTGATTAACCGAATCCGATCTATGTATACAAAACAACTGAGAAAATTCACTCTAAAAGACTTTCAAGTAATTTTGCTGCCACACATATGAGGTCCAAAGGTCTGAGAATCAAAATCAAATTTAAACAAAAATTATATAAAATCAAAATCACATTATTATATTATTAAAATATGAGGTAACATGAAAAGAAACATACAATTCTAGGCAGATAATCAAAGTAGTAAATTTGTAATTATAAGCAAAATAAATAAAGCAAAAGAGAAACGATTTATTATATAGTTTTCTTAAGCCACAGGGGTCCGCTAGGTGACTGTCCACTGAGGGAAAAAGGTTTCACAATATTTTTTATTCAATTACATTAAAATGATCTCAGAGCTGATGATGTTTTTAAGTCTCTTTCACACAACACAGAAGAGGTTAATAGTTCAACAGGTCATATTTCCGGTCTCTGCCAATGAATATGAAGTATAGTATTTACTTTGTAAATTGATGGATTTCAATTTTGTGATGATAGTATGTGCAGCTGTAAACGTATCCAAGCACCAGGATGCATTTTTTATATAAAGGTCCTGAGATCTATTTACTTGATTAAATCTGAGCTCCTAATCCTTCATAAGAGACAATGTTGGTCATATTTTTGGCATCTGTTGAACTGCTATCGTTGTTTATTTTATCCACTCAAACAACATATTACTCTTGCTGGTCAAGTATTTCAATATGACAGTAGGAATAATCATTGATTTATTATGGTTTGCTTTTTATAACATAATATAATAATATATAAAAATAAAGAAAAAAATGTTTTTGAATGGAAAAATGTTTAAATAAACAAAAAAAATTCTCCATGTGACATTTATATATGAAATAGTAATATTATAATAAAACAAAAAAAATAAAATAGTAAAAAATAGTAAAAATAAACATTTTAAAAGCTAGAAATTGGATTTAATAATTGAAAATGTCTGTATATAGGTATAATGTACTTATTTATTATGAATTTAATTGATATGTTATAATATCATATAATGAAATGAATGAAAAAAGTAAAAAAAAAAAAAAACAACATAACATGAAACATAACTTGATTAGTTTCTGATTGGAAAAGCTTTTAAAGCCATTAATTCTCTTAGGTTAAAGTCTTCAGATGTTCTGGGTGCATTTTAATGTCTATGCTTTTAAAAGGGGATGGGCAGATGAGAGTTGTAATCCTCTCTCCTCTGGCCTCAGAGGCCTGTTTTGACTCCACGCATCAACAACAAATGTTGACCTTGCTGTTCAAAACTCAAGGCCTTAAAGGTATATGCAAACAGCAACATGGACACCTCAAAAGAGGACCGGCTTTTGATGTTGAGGGGCCCCGTTTTCAAAGCAACGGGAGATACCCACAGGCTCAAATTCCATCAAACAGTTTTTCATATATGTAACTTGTAGGTGTTTATAATTACAAACAAGCGGCATCATGATTAATACATTGCGGGAGGATCAGAGGCCAGGGAAGACGTAATAAAAAACACAAGTGGGAGGACAGGTGCGTTTAGATTTTCTTCAAATCAGATGCACGAAAATAAACATTCACCTCATCGAGAAACTAAACATGAACTCAAACACCCATAACAATTCATCAAAAAGCACAAATACCCAAATGCGAATAGTAAACACAAAAACCGTTTTAACTGGTTTCCACCAGATTCTGTTCAGGTATCACGTGAGCGACACCTTGACATAATAATAATGACAGTGAATTTAAAAGGGTGCCGCTTCAAAGCGAGGAGGGAAACTTGGGAATAGTCCCATCATCGCCTGTCGGCCGGAGATTTTGTTCTGCAGAAGTCACACGCACAGTCAAATGGTCAAGGGCTGTCGTGTAGAGATTAATGAGGAAGCTCTAGGCATTCTGGGAGGTCAATGCAACTGGAGGGTTGGGGGTGTGAAAAAGAGCCCGCCAGGACCTTGCCACCCCCCTCCCCCTCCCAAAAAAACATTCGAACATGCATTCGCTCTAAATGAGAGGACTGATTGGTCTTGAGTATGCTCAATCTGACACTGAGTAATTAAGAGAAATTATGTGGTAAGGATTGTTTCCATAATGTCTTCGGGGGCTCTGTAATGAAGCCTGATGTAATCCAAACTGCTTTCAAATGGCCTGTGACAAATAAAGACTGATGTTACGGCATGGCAGTTTGAGTGCATTGTGAACTGTTGTCTCCATGATGTAATCACCAACAGAGGATGCTTTTAATTACCAGTTAAATATTTACATTGGCAATTAAGCTAATTAACGTAAACACCATCGGTCACACTTGATGTGCTGACGTGAATTGCAATAACTGTTTTCCCTCTCAGCAGCACGATGGCTCTTTTGCGTGATGCATAACCCGGGCTATCGAGAATATAAATAAAACTGACCGTTTCTATCTTTCTTTTCTTCTACTGTCATCTCCAATATGGCATTACAGAGAGAGACCTTCACTAGTCTCTTTAGTGCTGATCTCTCTTGATCCCGATGTGTGGTCTAAATGAAAACTCAAACAGATCCATTCTCTCAAGTTCCCTCACAGATGTGAGGATCAATACAGGGACATGTGGGTATCGATCAGCGTAAATGGTAGCAACACTCACAAATTTGCCAAAACAAGACCTTTTTTTCCAGAGGTCCGAGGCCAGCGCCACGTGTGCTGTAATGTTTTTACGATGTCTATGGATTTTATTGAGGTAGATTACATAGAATTATGTTGTTCAACTTACAACCAGGACTCTCAGGATGGCAAACCTTTTGCTAAGCTTATCGGCACAGCTCTTAAGGGTGGCTTCTCAGACTGCAATTTAAATGCAGGGTTGCCTAATTTGATAAAAAATTTTTTTTTTTTTTTGGTATAGGCTTAAATTAAGATTATTTTAAATGTAGTATAAGATAGTCCACAACAAATTAAAATAAAAGCAGTTGATTTTGATAATTATATAAATCAATGCAATCATCTCAAACACAACAGATGCATACAAAACATCAATTGTAACAAACAAACAAAAAGTAACGTACGTCTAAATGCACCAAACATCTTGTCATTTTGATCCCAAGCACAAGCTGCCTTTGATAGGAGTGTCAAATCCTAATGTCAACAGGCACGCTGACAGCACGGCCTGCCGCTGTGTTAATAAACACACACTTTCATTTGCGCCCGTCATACCAATAAGGCTCTTGAGATCAGATGGAAATTGCTCTTGTCTTTCACAAAGTCCATCGTGTTTTCTGGAGGGACAAGTCAAGAGGCCAAGATGTGCAGTGGAGTGTGTCGAGTTGTTCAGGGGGTGGCGATGTCCCCAGCTTTATAACAAAGGCATGTTAAATCATTTAATTGTTCCCTAAAAGCATAAAGTCTAATTAGCATAGACATAATTGCCGTGCCTTGCGGCGTGGGGCAATTGACATCTAGGCAAGATGTTAATTGTTGTAATTGCCATTGTAACATTCCTGAATGCATGTTATGCAAATGATGTGCAAAAAAACAGAAAGTTCATTCACAGCATTTGGTCATTTAACGCCTGTATTAATTGGACATATGCTTGTTTAAGAACACATGGCAGCACACCAGTGGCTAATATCAAATGCCCTGACACGGGGCCTAATATTAACAAGTGCAAATGTAAAAACAAGAATAAAAATCAGTGCTGGCAAATGTAAATTCTGAAAATGCTTGAGAGCCCCATATGGTTTAGCATGATTATCAGATATGACTGCATATAACAATGCATTTAAAAAGTACATAAACTTTTGGTGGATTCATTATTAACCTTGCACTTATTTACTACATAAAAAGAGAATGCATCAGATCTAAGATATACATGGGTAAGAAATAATTATCGCCAATTCCAGTGGCTTTTAAAATTTGTTCTAGCTGTTAATTATTGATATTTTTGCACCCGACAAACCAAAATAATCCTGGATTGCGTTATAAGCTGATATATGTCATTAGTAGAAAGTTTGTGTTGAGTAAGCCTATCGATGGAGAAGCACGGGGGCAACACGCATCCATGCTTTGCATTTTATGCAAGACAAAACAATTGATTTTCGCAAATCATTTTAAATACATCAGCAGTCCTTTTACCTGGTTTTCCCAAAAGACCCCTAGTGTTGAGTGGAACCATGGTATGTCTTTAGCAATAATGCAAAATCAATGAGCAGAAACAGAGCTATCATCTCCTTAAACGCAAACTGCTATTTCACTGATTTCTAATTAAATTGACAGTGAGTCCAAACAAATGGGCCTCCTCGCTGCAAAGATAATACAATACTCTTGGTTTTAAAGACCAAATAATGTGGCTGACTTCAGAGTAACAAAATTATACAATTTCGCTTTCTCGACGCTGAATGAAAACACATCGATCTGTAAACATACTCCTTTGATCGTTCTAAACGCTCAACAAAGCCTAGTGTCTTGAAATAGATATTTGTATGGTAATTCTTCCATTTATCTTTGAGATGCGGTGGGGAGATGAGAAGCCCTCTTCTATTTGCAGTTCCATTAATCTTTTGAAGTCTTAAATGCGTAATCCAATGAAAGACAAAGCTGAAATCCAGAGCCAGTCGTACCGGATTAAATATTTATAGTGGATGCCTTTCTCCGTTCCTACACCAACAACTTCTACGCTTGTTGCTCTTTGCTATGAAGTGAGCTAAGGCGCTTGTGTGCTCGCTGGCCCATAACAGGGAGGACAGCGCAATCAGAAAAGTACCAGAATCAACATGAAATAGCTAACAATTACTGGCATTTTTCCCTCTTTTTTTACATGGGCAGGAGGAAACGAGGAGCGTATAAATCAAGCCACTCTGCTAGAACACTTGCTCTAGGTGGAGGGCGCAGGAAAGTAACTGTGCTGTTAAATGATTATGTACTCATTCTAGTTCTGTCACTTTGTGTTTATACCACTGTCAATGACATGCCAATCAAGACCTTTATAAGACCTAATTCACACAGCAAAGGCTAGTGCTTTTAGGGAATTTTCCAGTCGTCGCCAATGAGTATTTAAAATCATGTCTGCTTAGATCTTTGCTTAACAGGAGAGACAGGAACTTGCCTCAAAACGGATGTCACTATTCCCTCGTCTCTATTCTCTATCCACTAGTCTCTGTTCAATAAACAAGCTAATGCAGTCAAGTCTTTACAAATGTTAACTGAATGAGTCACAAAATACGCAGATTAAGTAATTTCACGTCAGTTTTGCACAAATAAATCAAGTCAAATTAATATAATATGCTAGAAAAAAAGCTTTGAGGAATTTACAATTTAGATTTTTAATAATAGATTAAATAAATGGTGAATTTAAAAGTAAAATCAATTAAATTATCAAATGCAATAAGTGGGGAATAAATAAAATTGACATGGAGTAAATAAAATGTTAAAAAGTAAATAATTGAAAAAAATAATTAAATTAAATCAAAACAAACAAATCAAATAGTAAAGTTTTGCAAATAATTCTAAATGTGTTAGTTCAATGTGCTTTGTTTCAGTAAAAAATAAAAAGACCCCAAAAAGGAGTCTCCTGTGTTGATTTGGGATCTGGCTTTGTTTTCTGGATGTCGGTCCCTGCACTTATAGACCAGCCATAAGGGACTGAAAAGATTCCCTGAATCTGGCTCTTTTCAACAGTAAATCCTGGTATTATAGTCCTCCAGGCTTTGACTGTTTTACAGCAGCATTTAAATAAGTGAGCATAGGGGAAAATATGTCAAAGGTCTGTAACAGATGTCCAGTGGTCTTTCCGTTCTCCCTTTGGCTAATTTAGCACTATATTGAGCCTTCAAGGGAGGATTGATGGTCCTGAAGGTGTCCCCCCCACCCCCACCCTAAGTCTCAGGAGGGAGCAGCTACAACTTCCAACACTTTATTATTGGACAATTTGGAGTCTTCTTTCAGTTGGGTGACATGGCTTAGGAGATGTCACAGACTGCCCAATCAATACTGGAAGCTTAGCTGGCTGAAGTGTCTACCACCGCAGTGGCAGCAGCTGTGGCCGAACACACTACTGACCTGTTTACGGGATGGTAATTACTTCGGAAGTGCCCAGCTTTTGGCTCTCACTGACCAGAGCGCATTAATGAAAGAAAAAAAAAAGAAAAAAAAAAAAAGCACAAGGCCTGAGCAATCAATCCATCCGTGAGCTTGACCACTGCATTTTAAATGATGGGGTCACCGATGATTAAAGCTAGACAATGAAAGGTGTAAAAAATAAATTTAATTACAAAATCAATCCGTCACTCCCTTTGCTTACGGCGCACGTGACTGATCCCGAAAACATGCTCACTTGACAACAGTGATTCTTGGTCTCTCAACCAGTCAATGATGATTTTTGCAAAATATTGAAGTGAATATTTTTAAGCGAAACAATTCCTTTGCTGTAATGATTGCACTTGACTGAGATTTGAAAACAAAACAATCTCCCACCCACAGAATTTCTCTGTGAATCGACGAGCACTAACTCCTGACATTTCTTGGCTTATTTCCTCTGAATGAGGAGCAGGAACAGACAGAAGCTGTGCGTCGGGCTGCGGTTGCCTGTGGCTCGATCTACTTGACTTGTGGTGCAACAAAGCGCTCAGCATGTAGGCAATCCAAAGCCCAGTAGCTGGCAAATGTATTGATCCTATGGATTTCCTCCAAAAGTAGTGATAATGATATATCATGGCCAGATTTGGATGAACAAACTGTTGGAGAAGTGTGAAACCAATTTAAGGACATAAAGACCATGACTTCCATTTGCAATGCTTCAAACAAGGACAAAGGGAGAAAAATCTATGGAGACCTTTAAAGGCCTTTACAAAAGGCTTCATTTGTCTAGAGACGGTTGTTAAATTCCTAACTGGCACGTGTATTTTTAAAAACTTTTTGGAGCAGTAAGTACTTACTACAGAAAGTATGAAAATGGCAATATAGTTTGAACTGGAATAAGGATGACAATTTAATGACAACACAAATATGCATACACATTCAAATTTTGGGGTCAATAAGTTTTTTAGATAGCTTTTAGTTTTTGAAAATACCGGTTTATATTTTAAATCTTATATATTGCTGTGATAGCAAAGCCTGATTTGGAGCTTTAGAAATATATTTTATATTTCCCCATGTTGAAAATAGTTATTTCTTTTTTTCAGCTTGTTTTAAGTAATAGAAATTTAGAAAAACAGATCAAAGAAAAACCTTTTGAAAAATATCATATGTCAATTAAGCAATTTAATGCATCCTTGCTGAATAAAAGTATACGTTTTTATGTTACTGGATGGTAGTGCAAATAATTTGTAAGCAAAAGTAAAAGCCAGCATTTTAGCATTAAGGCAACAAGATGTGTCTTAAATAATAAACATGCTGCAAATGTATAAAGATCGTATGTAAATGAAGTTGATGTCTTGCTTGCAGGGTAAAAGATCACTTTAATTATATTCCGCTCATCTTCATACTTTCAAACTGACAGTTAAGAAAACTTTAAAGATCCATACTTCATCACGGTTTAAAAGAAATCTGTATAGTTCCACAGCAGTTCTCCTGCATACTGCACATGGATTAAAGTTATGGGAGGACAGAAAGACAACTTATGTGTTTTCTATTATATTCTCGGAAATCTGGTCATAATCCTGCATGTTAAATATCAGACACTTTCATTTTTCATCCTGAATCAATGCATCTGTGCTTTAAGCTTCTTAGTATGCTGAAGAATTGGATTTCTGTGAAAACATTACATATACAGGTTTGTATTAAAATCTATAATTTCTATTCCATTTTCACCTGATTAAAATGTAACATCTGATTATGGGAACCCTTTGCAATCTTTCTGACATCATGGGAAAACGCTCATTTTAATCTCTGCAACATTTTAATTACTAGGTCAGTTCTGACTTGAAGGGGAAAACTAATCTTTTCACAAAACAAATTATTGCTGCAGCTCAAAAAGGAAAGGACATTTAAAAATATATACATTCAGTATTTAGTGGTTGTTTAGATCTTTGATTGCATTTTCTCTAACACAGTATAATGCTAAATAAAATATGCTGACATATAAACATGTATCTTTCTGTTACAGGCAACACACCTTTAAATCATCCTTTTCTTGGGAATTGAAATAGGCAGCTTTTATGTCAGTTTGCTTCTCCTTGCTCTGGACACCTTGTTTGATGGCAGTTGTAATTTTGCATGATTTCCCCCCCTCTCTTTCCCCTTACATAAATTCTGAAAGGAAACTCGCAGTCTTTTGTAGTTATGTTTTAAATTCAAGCGCTCGCCAGCATGCTGAGTGTTCATTTTGGAACTGTGATGGCCAAATCAAGATAACAACATGTCTCTCCAGACAAAATGACCACAGCATGATGCTGCCAGCTGAAATTAATTCCGCAGTTGACTCGAGGGGGGATTCAGAAGCAGTGTCTGCCGTACCTACTGTACAAGTCTTGAATATTTAGAGAACCTTATCTTTTACATGCTGTTCTCAATTCACTCTCCCAGCATTTACTGATGAAAATGTACATCAAGCTAAATATTTTCATTGAGGTCCTCACGGTGCCATTAAGAAAATGGTGGTGCTTCAGTCCTACAAAAAAGGGAAATTTGTGGGAGCTGTTTTCTGTGGCTGCCTTTGTGCTCCAGAGGCAATTCTAGAGAGGTCAGAATAAAATAATTGTTTCTGCCTATGCGACCTGACATCTAAGATTTTTGGGAGCAGATTCAAAGCACACCGGTTTGATTGACTGTGTTATCTTGCTTTTCATGTTTCAAAGAAAAAAAATAAAACACACACCCCTACTGCTCAGCATAAATACAATATTCAAATATATTTAGCATGAATCACATTAAACTATTTTTATTGCATTTTTTTTTTTTTTTTGTATTTAAAAACGAACATTTTTATCCAAATACATAAGGATTTTTTATTCCTGCATTTGATATCAAGATGAACCTTTTTAGTGTACTGTGGACCAAAATATAGTCTATTTATTATTATTATTATTACTAAAAGTTGATTACATATTTTGGTCTACTTGTGATTTAGCAGCTCACGATAACAGCTAATAATGTTATATAAATTACACAAGATGCAAATCTCCATAACCACAGAGACCAGCCAAGTCTAGATCCAGCTCATGGGATCTTGGCTTTGTCAGTCATGTGGAAATATGGTGCTTTCAAGGTCATGTCAAAATTCTTTTCATTCTTTTCCATTAAACGGAGATGTTAATGTTTGGAATATTGCCAAAGTGATTTCACAGACTGATCAGTATCATACTCGACATACATGTAGGAGACAGTTCATAAATATATCTAACACTAGATTAACAGTCGGAGGACTGGCCAGAAGCCATTTAAAATAAATGCAGTATAATGGAGAAAGTTCTATTTATTTATTCACTTTTTTTAACAGCATGCCAGCATCAAGGCTATTTTCATGGCAAACTCTACATAAATTTAAGGTATACACCTAAATAAAAGGTTTTTACAGACATTTCAGACGTACACTAGACGAATATTATAAAATACATTCTGGTGATACATATTTAAATAAATTCAAACACAAATCTGAATAAAACCATTTTCTATATACATTTAAAACAGTACAGTCCAATAAAACATGCTTCACAGTCTTTTTTAGTTTGGAAAGCAAGGAATTATAAGTATTTATAAAGGAGAAAAAGATATTTATAATAATAATAATAATAATAATAATCATATTAATAACAACATACCCAAAAATGTTTGAATTCAAAATGAACAAATGAAAATTATAAATTAATTAATAATAACACTATCCAATTTGTTTTAATAGAAGTATTTAAATATATTAATATATTTAATCATTACCATATTTAAAGCTACAAAGAAACATTTATCCCATATATGCTAGGAAG
This sequence comes from Enteromius trimaculatus, assembly GCA_032361065.1. Lineage (NCBI taxonomy): Eukaryota > Metazoa > Chordata > Actinopteri > Cypriniformes > Cyprinidae > Enteromius > Enteromius trimaculatus. The sequence goes on along the minus strand of JAUMHP010048385.1, from coordinate 27,057 downwards.
ATATGACTCTCGGTTATGTCACGACCACTTGGCGTCTCTATTCAGAGAGCAGTGTTGTAAATAATTACACACAATTAGCACTTAATTAATGAGGCTGAAACAAAGAGACAGCTCCCCTGGTGCACTTTTTCAGCTTGAGGAAAACACAGCCTTGCTGCTGTTGACAATATGCCATCTGTTTCCAAATCCGAGCCCTGGTAGCGCCATTCTGTGCTAATATGGCATGTTGAAACAGTAATCGCCCCCTTGGGCCGACATAATTACGACTCCATGTTAATCACCTAACAATTAGCTGCCATCAGTTCCAAGGGGCAATCAATGCATTAGGAGACTCTCCCACATGTTTCAGTGTTGTTCTGCTCATTTAAAAAGCAAGTAGCCCTTCAGACTGACACCTTCTGTGCACATAATAAGAAGTCATTTGCACTTGTACCAATTAAGATTACTAATATCCCATGGTGAATTGAAGCACCTTTCACACCTTTTGTGGTGTTGATTTTTTTTTCCCCACTCACTTTTTTCATTTCCTCTCCCTCTGCTTTTGTCCACAGTGTTTTTTGCCACGAATAATTCTCAATATTTGACTCTCCTCCATCATCATTCTCTTCATATTAGAGCCATTTATTCTGAATAATATTGTACAATTTGATTTGAACAAAACTATTGAAGCAGGTGCGGCCCCGAGACTGATCTTCATCCCTATTGTGTTCCATTCGTTTAGATCAACTATATTAAAAACAATCCAAATACGAAAGCACGCCATCGATCACGTCACAAATACATCTCCTTAAGTGGCATGCGTCAAGCTGTACGGCTTACAATGCACATTCAAAACATACACTGCTGAGATTCACGTCACCATGGGTTTGTTAATCAACAATAAGAAACCAGATTCGCACTGCATGTGTGGTTTATTTCCCTACAGAGTGTTAGGCTTCAGAAGCAGGGGTAAAACTAAAAAGAACCCCTTATTATTTCACATTAGGAGCCTTAATTCAATAGCAACCCTGACTGTCCTTTATTCCTTTCATTATTCTTTATATTGCACAGATGTTATTACTGTGCAGATGGCCACCTTCCCTTATTACTGTGCTATATGGCTGCAGCCACATGCGTGAATTGATGTGCGAGGTGGAAATATTATACATTCGTAATATATACCGGGTGACATATTGTAATGCATATAGGGGGGGTAAACATATACACAGTCCTCCATATTCATGCATAACCTGCCTTTTTCCCCCTATTCAGCTGAATAATCAGAAGAGGGTTTGGGAGTCAGGTGCCGGCCCCTATAACCGGGGCAGGGGGCTAATTTAAATGTCAGCCTCAACATCACCAAAAAGTACCTATGGCAATCACTGAAAGGTTAAATAGGTTTTCTGTCTTGTTCTTAATTTGCTGAAATTGCTAAATCAATACCTGCAGTTGTAGTCACAGCTTCTTGTTTTACTGCTTTAAGATAAAGTCTACAGGAAGGCAATCTTCACTTCCAATTTGCAATGTTCAGCATCAGGGTGCCTCTTATCAGTGCTTTTAAAAAGCAGCTGTCCGGTCTAACCGCTGTGCCGATACACTCCGTGACGCGGGACCTTAAAAACACCTTGAGCCGGCAAGAAGAAAATATATACGTTAATACACACTAAAAAAAAAAAAATTATTTGAATTAAAATTTTTCTCTATGCGTTTCAAAAGGATTGATGCATTTTTCATAAACCTCCGTTCCTACAGAGTACATTACAAACAGCTGTTCATCAGGATCAGAAGCTACAGGGAAAGCAAGGATAAAGGGCATAGCCTTAACTCACAGCCCAATACGGTTCACTGGATATATATGTGCGTGCATGTGTGCGTGCATGTGTGTGTGTGAGAGCATGTGTGTCGTCTTTGTCTGCATATAAAACACAAATTTTGCCCTCAGTACACAGCTGGTTTCGGTTCTACATGTGAAATGGCACAGAAAGCTTGATTTACGGCGAGCCGGCATTCATGTGCTCGGTTCTAAAGCCTTCCTTGCCTTGTCAAGCATTTAGTGTAAGTGTTTTAGCATTATGCTAATGAAGCTTTTGAAAGTGTGTGTTCATTTAGCTTGTTTTTAAGGCCCTTTCAGATCTTTTGTCTCAGTGTGGGCACTGCTAATCCATCTTAAAACCTCTTTTTAATCTCTCTTTCATTAGTGGAGATAAACGCAGAATGCCACCTTCGTAGCTTTTCGCTTTGATTGTGGGTGGGTCGTATAAAAAAAAAAAAAAATGCCAGTGTATGGCCTTATATTAATAGCCTTAGACTGCAATCAGAGGGCTCTGGGGACTTTTGCGTTTTATTGCAGAAATAATTTCACATGTTCCAGAACAGATTAAAGAAAATTTAATCTGGATATTAAGAACATTATATCCTAAAGTTTAGGGTCAGAGCTGGTACAGACAGGAAGAAATCCACAGAAATTAGAAATGGATTTGATTAGGGCAAACTGTAGATTTAAGAACTATAAAAAGGGGAGGAAAAAACAGCATTATCATCATCATCATCATCATCATCATCTAAGCCTGGCTTGGAAAATACAGTGAGCCTTTTCTCAGAAATTCCAAATTATTTTGTGACGTCCTAATTTGTTCTGAATCATGTTACTCAAAAAGCAGATTTAGTGAGGAAATAAATAGCAACCAACTCAACATCATTTTCAGAGTCATTTACATTTCTGTTTCATTTATCATAAAATAGTCTTATAATCTTAAATTCACAAATGCTCTCTCGACGACGCAAATAGTTCAAACAGTTGCACTCGTCACTTTCATGATCTGAAGAAATCGTGGTTAAAGAATGCCTTGTTTACAATTTCCCCATTAGAAAAAAAGAAGTTCATTTCTTGCCTCACGCCTACGACAGTAATGCTTGGGGAAACAGTGCCATCTACTGGTCATGCAAAAAAACAACAGTTTAGGGGGGTTACTTATTCAAAATGCATAGGAAAACATGCAAATAGCCTACATGTTAAGTAACAGAGCTGCTTGGGGTGTGTGCAACACACATTGCATGCACATTTCAGCCTTAAAAACAGCTCGGCGCAGGTCTTGCTGCATGGCACGGTGGAACCAATGACAGTTATGTCTGTAAAGAGGCAGTAAATACACCGAAACCCAACTGGACTGCTTTTTTAACCCTTTATACAGAAATGCAGGAGCTTCAAGTGTTTGAAATTAGAAGTGATGTGATTACAAGTTAATCAATAAGCCATACAGTAAGTTAGTTTAAAAGTCACTCTCTAAATAAACAGATGTCGCAAGCCACATCATATGGAAGTAGTCTTTAAATGAAGGGTGTAGTAATACTGTAAGAATAATCAAAGGATTACTGCAAAAACGAGCAGTAAACTGTAAAATAAGTCTCTCCGCCCTGGCGGCGTGATTATACTTAAGCCCTGTAGTTAGGTGTTTTGAATTTCCATATTCACACACACGTTCCCGAGACAAAGGTAAAGGAAGAAGAGGAGGGTGACAGCGTGGAGGTAGTAGCCAAAATGTCTGCCGCACCTTTTATTGAAGCGTATGAAAGGAGCTGAAGGAAACCCACACCCTGTTTTCATTAGCCTCATGTCAACCACAGAGAAAAAACGAGAGGGAGAGAGAAAGAGAGAGGATGCATTTTCTTTCCTTTTTACCTATATGCCTCATATTACAGCATGCAGCTGGGAACCAAAGCCAGAAAGGACCTTTTTATGTTTTCTTTTCTTAGGGGGAAAAAAAAAAGTGTTTTCATTTAAAAAAAAATATTTTAAAAGCTTTTAAAAGCACAAAAAAAAAAAAACTTCTGGTTAAAAGAAAAAAAAAAAACATTTTTAAAATATTACATTACAATATTACACTATACACAATTTATGATGAGGTGTGAATACAATTAGAAATTGGAAAAACATTATTAATGACATTACTGCTAATTGTATAAATGTAAATTAAAATTTAAAACTATACACAAAAAGTAACAATTTAGCTGATCAGATCAAGTTCAAGCACAAAACTGCATTCCCCCCCATCCATAATTAACAGATACTGTATGTCATGATCTCTTATTCCATCTGTTTTCACTTAACATATTTGCAAAACGTCTCTAAACAAAAGATATTTTTTGAATTTGTGGTGCTTGTGAAAACAAAACCAGATGTTTCTGTGAGAAGGAGTGGAACGGAATAAAATTTACATATTTAAATAAAATATATACCATAGTACTAGGTGTGCGTGCATATGAATATGAAAACGTAAGGACTCACTCATGGCTGTTACATAAAGTTATCCAATTATACAGTAAATTTACACATCTTGCAAACACAGTATTTAGGTACAAAATCATGCAGTATTAAAAAAAAAAAGTAAATAAAAACCACTGCCCACTAAAAAGACAAATAAACATCACAAAATAAAAATGACTACATTTCTAGCAAGTGCCCTCATCAGTATGCAAACAGAATCGGCGGAGTAAAGATGAAGAGAATCAGAGCACAGGAAATGTGCATGTCGATCAAGCCGCTACGAGCAGCTGACTGACATTGTGTTTGTTAAAGCCCTGTGAGCGGTGAGAGCAAGCCTGGCTTATTACCATGTAGCATCCAACGCTAAGACTCAGCTTGAGGAAAGTGCGCTCTAACAGGCGCAAGACCCCCTCAGCCGAACATTTCGGCTTATACACATCACTGCCCCGAACGAGCATCAGCAACCCAATGACGCCTCTGCCAGCAAATTACATTCCTTAATGATCGTTTGACTGTGATTGTCACACGCATCACTCTGTGCTCATGCAAATGTGTGCTCCTGACTGACCAATGGCAGATACACTGCTCCACGCGTGATTAGCGATGATGGATCTCCCTGGTTGATTACCACCACCAAAAAAAAAAAAAAACAAAAACAGAAAGACTGCCCACCGTAAATCTACTCGCCCTAAACGTCAGCCGGCGTGACTCGCTCGCACTTATAAAAGGAGAATTAACGCAGGGAGATTAAGTTGACGGAAATAACAGGGCGCCTCCTGTATATTACAATGGGCAGTCAGTGCCCCCTGAGAGCTGAACGCTGAACTAGAACAATACATCCCTCATCAGGAACGGCGCAGAATTACAAGCACATGGAATTACTAAAGCAGCACTCCAAACTCTGACACAGCAGTAACCGACAGCAACCACCATTTAACCCAAATTACACGCACACTGCAAGCAACCACGAAGACGAGATAGTAAAACAACCACACGGCACGAGGGTTCATGCAATATTTTGCCAACTCGCTGATTGAAATATGACAGAGAGAGAGAGAGAGAGATGACATATTTAAAAATATTTACCAGAACGTTTCCGTCCTCTGAACCGCCCTATTTCACTGTGTTTGAGCGAGCGTGTGCGAGCGCGTGCGTGTATCTGGGGTTGAGCTAGCCTCTTCTTGGACCAGGGAAAAAGCAGACGGGGATAAGACAAGTGTGGTGTGTGTATGAAGCCGTGGCCCCGAGACGCATGACCCACCGTGATGTTTCGGGAGCCAGTCAGTGACCTTGCACTCTTTCTGTGATTAATTCCCTCTGCCTTGTGCTCGGCTGGCCCACAAAAATCACATTTAGACAAATAAAACTTGAGCCAATTCAGTCCCTTTTGAAATAACAAACACTTGCGTATCCAACTATAAATGCACGTGTTGATTGGATGTGCATTTATAGCTGGGAAGAGAACAGGAATTGAAAAATCTAAAAGGAAGACAAAGCAGTCAGTCAGTCAAAATGGAGGTTTGCATTACAAATATTCTCTTTTTTTCCCCCCCAACCAGAGATTCTTCTCCTCCGCGGCACGGCGATTCTCATTTTCTGACAGACTGAATTACTATTCATTCACTTTCTTTTCTGATTATGTGCTGGACAGCGAAATTTGGGGGGCTGCGAATGCAAATTTTTTTTTTTCTTCCCCCCCTCTCGTCTGACACCATGACAGCAGTCTCTGCCGTCACAAGGGCAAAGTGGGGAGAGGAGCAATCTAGCATCCAGGGATATGAATTTCTGATCAGTGGCGGGTCGGCTGCTCCTACCGCAGGCTTACAGTAATCCCATTGGACAGCCGGCTCTGATGAAGACAGGGAGAGGGCCACCACAATGGAGGTGGCTTACAGTGGCGAGAATCTCGCTGTAATTTAAAGTCACGCGTTTCGAGCACCGCAGATCGTGTAAGGAACACCAACAAGGAGTGATTTAACCGCTGGAATGGTTATGTAGATTGGGCTAACCAGTCCTACACACCCATTTTCACAGCTTCCATTGTTTATATTAGCTCTCGGTCAAACGTGCCCGGCTGACGCATTGTTTAACAAACATTTTAATGCGCCCCCTCGGGCCCGCGCTGATTAATGAACTTGGGTTTGATTCCATTCACTGGGAAACACTGGTATTCGTTCATGTTTAATGCAGGAAAGGGATGCAGGTTGGGTGGGGAATAATGAATTGTGAATCTTTTAATCAGTTTGGGTATTCATGCATACATTTTCAGAAAGAAAAATGGGTTTCGAGTGGGTTTTAGGGTGGAAATCCACCCCGCTCTGGGAAGAGGCTTCAAATAGCCCTGGGATTCGTTGAGCAAACATGAACGCAACAAAGTTGACCAAGGCTATCAGAAGCTGTTAGCCCGAGACAGACAGAGCACATTCTTATAAAGGTCATGAATCTGGGCTGTGTGGACACATGACCAAACGAACTTTGTAAATGTTATTGTACAGGATGACCCGTGTGAGGTAAGGTGTGCCTTAATCTGCTTTAGTGGACTTAGTGACAAAAGTGGAAATACTAGTCTACTGACATGTGGACCCCACTGCCTGAGACCATAGCATTTAGAAGAATCATAACAAAGAAATATTTAATATTGACTACTTCAAGGTCACTATTAATCAAATACGAAGATTTGACATCATGTCACATGGCACTTTTTACAGACAAATGTTCTAATAAAGCACTAAGATATTCTTAGTGATCACAAGATCACAATTAACAGGTTTTTACACAAACTTTCCTAAAAAATGTATGTAGCTGTTTGAGGCCTGTTGTTAAGGGGCAAACAAAATAGTAAGAAATTCTGAAATTCATTTTATGAGTCACTTTTCATTCAAATCGTTACAGCAAATGTTAGTAATATGTAATATAATAACTAGTAATTTTCTATTTAATAATAAAATATGCAGCATATTTTTTTGTCACAAAAACGTTTCTTGATCACCAAATAAGCATATTAGAATGACTTCTGAAGGACCATCTGACAATAAAAACCAAAGTACACAAATGACTGCATGACAGAAATATATTAAAGTTATTTTATGTTAATGATATTTCAACGTTACACAAAAACCATAGTGAAAATGTGGTTGGCTTTTTATATAAAATGTAGACATTTATGCAAATGATGATAACAAAATATTTTACTTTTTATTCAAATTTTTAAAAAAAAAATAAAAATAAAGATTTAAAAAGATTAAACAAAACTCTTAAAAAAGAAAATGTTAACTAACTCTCCGCTCTCATCTGCATTTGCTTTTCACTCAAAATATAAAAACTTTTATTTTATAAAAAAATGTTATAAATTTTTTTATTTTTTAACAAAGATATGAAAGTTAAAGTTTAGTTTTTTTATTAAAAAAAAAAAAAAAAATCTATTATCCTATCCTATCATCCTATTATCTATCACCTTAATGAATAATGTTAACTAGGCTCTCCTGAAGCACTGTGGAACGGAATCATACTTCCATGCTTAAACTAATCACACCTGTATAAAAATATTAATCTCACCTAAAAAGAAATAGCATTAATAGCAGTGGAAAAACTACTTTTTATTTATCAGAACTGCAACACACCCATCTGCTTCAACTCATGATGACATGGTAACAAAAGGCTGCTCCACAACAGACTATGCGCTGACCCACAGAGTAAAAACACACAAAACATGACAGCTTATTGTTCCACCATAACTAAGAACCCAAGTCTTTGCCATAAAACTGCTTTTGTGGGAATTTTAATGACGGGGAAGTCATCCACAGAGAATGAATAATGAATGAAGCATTTGATTTTGGAGGCAGAGACTGGGTTCCTGTACTATAAAGGATATTGTGGAGAGAGTGTGGCAGTTGAAAAGCATGAATACCCGGGCGGGGGCAGAGGGGGCAGCGGAATCAGCAGAGTTAGCTTGAGCGAATTAATTCACCTGAGTACTGTGAAGGCGAGAAGCTCGGAATATTAACAGGGCTCTTATTGTAATTGCATGATTACGGTGCACCCGGACACCAAATAAAACCATTATTTTGGTATTTTTACACACATATTTGATCAAAGCCGGCTGACATGTTTATATATTTGTGCATTTGTTGGTTTTCAAACCCACCGAGTTGACCGGGAATGATGATGTCACTCGGACAGAGGGCAACGGTGGCCCAATCAGACACTGCAATCCCCCCTGCAGCTCCTGCACGCCTTTCCTCATAACCGTAGGAGCAGGTGATTTACAATATGGAAACGAATTGTTCCGGATCTTCATGATGCCTCTCGCAAGGGGGAACCAATATTGAAGGAGGTTAAAGAAATGAGATTAAGGACCAGGCCCCATGCAGCACTGCCACAAGATTGGGCCCGGGGATAGACACATGCATTAGACTGATGAAAGTGAGGCTGCTGATCAGAGTTCTGAGATGAACACTTGTTCAGAAAAGAGCCTGATGGAAAAATAGAAAGAGAGAGAGAGAGAGAGAGAGAGAGAGATGACAACATCTGTGAGGTAATGAAAGCGCATTGTGTCGTGCTAGATTGTATGAAGGCAACTAATCAGATCTCAGAGGGTAGAAGGGTGCCGGTGTCATTCCCCGGGTTCTTCCTGCTATTGTCGTGATGGACCGGCCTTCACTACGAGGCCTTCGCTAGATGATGAGTGTCTCACACATGAGGGGTTACGGGAAGTTCACGTGAACGAATGAAGTTCATTTCCGAGGTGTGCGATGAGAGAGCAACACAACCGGTGTTTTCAATTTACAGCTCGGGCCAAAGAAACGTACATCTGCGAAAGAAAGACAAGGAAAAAAGCCCCAAAAATGCTTCCCGCAGAGGTGGCCTGCAAATGCAGTGAAGAATGTGGTGGGATTTCTCCAGAACGTGCCAAGATGAATTGTGGGATCGGGGTTGAGTTTTAAAAACATTAGTCAAATTTTATGGCCAGGAACTTTCCTTAAACTTATTCGCGTTGTGCTGAGAAACATGTTTACGTGCCGATTTCGAGACGGGAACTGCAAGCACCTCAGAACCCGAATTACCGCAAGCGTGCATGCAGCTAAGTCTAAAATAACCAGTATCACCTCATTATGCCGTAGGTGGCCAGAATTATGACTGGTGACAAATTAAGTTGTTACATCTGCGCCGTGTTGAAATATGGAGTGCAAATAGATGCGGTGAGGCAAAGTCGCAGAAGCGCTTGACTTTATCAGGAGACATGCTGGGCACCAATCTCTCTCTGCCAGGCAGGTCATTTACCTCCAGAGCACACTCGGCAGTATTGAAGCAGTCAGGACTATCTGTCCCAGACACATGCCTGACAGAGCACCGTGTTGAATGCACAAATGCATTTAAAATGCAGCTTGCATTTTTTCCACCAGACGCACGCATGCAAGATGGTTCTAAAGGGGCGAAATGCAGCATTCATTTGAATATTGTATTAGCCTGGGACTGTTATGCAGCTCAATTTCAATGAGCAGGTTAAAAAAAAACACCTGATGATGTGGCAAGTGTAGTGATCACACAAAGGAAAATGCAGTGCAATTCACACATTCAAAAACTGGAATACATCTTTTCTAATAATAAGCTTGCTTTTCATTTCATAATTAATATGAATTGTGATATATATTTGGGGGTCATAAAGTAAAAAATTGTTATGTTTTACAACTGTTCTGATATCATAATGAAGAGAGAAAAAAGTAAATTAAACCCAGCATGATTAAATTCGTGAATAATATTTTTTTTTCTTAGATAAAAAAAATAATTCACTGCTTATTTGCAATACCTTTATCAGTCCAAAAATTGTCATGTGGTCCAACCAACAAGTGGAAACATAAAGCACAAGCAGAAAAATAAACTGAAAATGTTATCATACAGAGGACACATGCAGATCATGACTGGTCTGATATTTAAGTCTAGTAAAATATTAGATAACTTAAACTTTTCATTCAACATTCCCAAAACAATATTTAAGAATTATTCATAAATGATAACATGATTAAAAAAAGCAATTATTCATAACACTGTTAAGTTTCTACCTTATAAAATGCATTAAAGACGTTTTTGTATTGTAATATTCTACAGTATAATTGTTTAACTGTATTTTTAATAATAAATGCAGCCTTGGTGTCCTAACTACCTTACAAATGAAATACACATATTTTTACCGAATTTCTGAACAGTAGCATAGTTTTTTTCTTTAAATAACAATAGTAAAGAATAATGGCAATAATATGTACACGTACAAAATGTAAAAGGTGTATGAAAAATATATGTAGCTACTACTTTCACTTCAAGGTTACACCACATGATATTAAATATAAACACTTACATCCCAGTTAATTTTCGGCAACCGTAAGAATCCATTATGAGCACATTTCTAAGAACCCGGCACATGTTTAAATTTGATTATTCCTTTTCTTTATAGTGGACCCTTATAAGGGTCAGTGGCCTACATGAATCAAACACAAACAAAAGATAACAACTAAACCACGTGAGCTAATGACTCCATAAAGGCGATGAAAAGGACATATAGGACATAATCAGGGAGTTGGACCACATCTCTGTTTGTTCCAGGAATCTCCTTGTTCACTAAGTAAATAATGAAGGGTGTATTATTCTGCATGAAATAATGCTAATAGAAATGTCCTCGTCAAATGTTGTCTTTCAGGGATGTAATGAGAGTTGCATTATTCCAGCAGGGTGGAAGGTAATGAACTTAAATTCATTTACAGTGACTATTCAAGGGAGGGAAAAGAAATGCAAGGAAGGCTATAATTTCAAGGTGTGCGGAACGATCGGCTATCCGTTTCCCTTATTTCCAGAAGACGCCTGTGGAGCAGTTTGCCACGGTGCCCCGCAGAGAGCAACACATCAGTCTAGTCAGCAGGGAGTCATCATCATTTTCTTTTTGATTAACGATTCCCCAAGTAAATATGATAGAATAGGATGGTAAGCACATTATTCGAAATTAAATAACTCACAAAAGTTTGGCTGCGCTTGAGTGTTGTCACTTTAGAGACAAACATCAAGCAGAGAGTTTATTTTTTGTGTCAATTATTAATAGGAGGAAGTTCCAGATAACAATGGTCACATTTAATTTGCTACGCATTCAATGTAAAAAACCTAAAGATAAACTTAATTATTTTGCTCATAAATTAGGCTTTGCAAGTACAGAGAAAGCCATTGTGCCTGTGTAATTAATTTCTTACACTATTTGTGAGTACATTTCATAATTATTCAAATTTCCAAAAAGGGCTGAAACATTTCCTTTAGTGGAGAGAGTGATTTTCTACACTTGACTTCCTGTTATAATCAAGGTCTTTCTAACCTGATAACTGAAGGTTACGCCTCGGTGAATAATTCAGTAAGGCACGAAAACTCTGGCGGCATGGAGAGCACTAATCTTATATAGTCACAGTAAAGGATATTAGGGAACAATTGCCAAAAGTGACACATCTAATAGAGAAAGATTACTCCGCGCTACATCAATTTGATTTGAATTGAATACATTTCACGAGCATTTTCTGCTGTGCCGCCCGGACATAATGCAAGAACGCAAGGTGTCAGAGAAGGCCAGGAACAGTGGGTCATTCTCATACTAAACCCACATTTATGAAAGCCCTCAAAGGGAGGACGCAGCTCTGATGAGAGAAACCAGCATTTCAGCCCGTCCTAAATGGCTTCACCACTTCCTTTTTCCAAAGCAACACTGCCGTTTAATCAGGTAAGACATGCAGGCGGTGGAAAAAGGTGGAAATCATTCAAGTTCCGAATGCGCCCCTTCAATGCTGGGAGCCACAGGGTTTCTACACCTTTGCCTGCTTTCAGCAAAATAATTCTGTTGATCTAGAGGGGAATTATGGGTAAAATGTGTGGCTGAAAAATGATGGGGCGCAATCTTTACCCTTAATCTCTCATTGAGTGGCAAGCTGGTCTCTAGCCTGACAGACGCCATTAATTTTAAACTGTACTTACATTACAAAGTCTATGTGTGCGGTGATTTTTTTTCTCTCTCTCTCTCTTTCCTTTGCTTGAACCTTGATCCTTAAAAGGTTGCGATGTCAGCCTACCCTGAATTCAAGTCCCCCGTAGTTAATATACCACTATTCATTCATTTGAAATGGAGAGCAGAGTTAATCAAAAATATTCACTGATGGCACAAATAAATGAATACGCTATCAACAAATGCTTTATAAAATAACCCAGCGTGGAACACTTAAGCTAAGAGTTTTGAAGGCAGCTGCGATTCTGATCCACGTTTGCATATGTTATAAAATAAAAGATCAAGTGAGATTTGTGGAGATTCTTGCTTGAAATTCCTCACAATAAGAACCAGCGCTACAGTGGCTGTACTTTCAACGCGCCTTTAATGACACCTAGTGGTCAATGTTTGTAATTGAATTTCATGGTGCTTCCGATGTGTACAACTGCTTTTTTTTTCTTTCTTTTTTTTGACTTGTCATTTGTAATGACAAGCCAGAATGGTTACTTTATAAATAAATTAATTTTGTTGTAAGTAGAAAACGGCAATGATTCTACTAGCTTTGACAAAAGTGTAATAGTTATAAGTTAAACTGGAACCACAGCCATAGGATTCAGTGAGGGGGAAATGCTATTTGTAACAGCAAATTAATAGTATGGATAGTGACTAGTAGCTGCAAAATAATAATATTTTATAAGTATACTTAATATTTCCTAGTTACTAATAGAGTATAATATGTAACAGTGTAAAAAGATACCATATATTCGTTTGCTTGTCAGTAATTAGCCAAACAACACCAAGTAGACACTACTTAAAGGAATAAATGTTAAAACTTGTTGCTATAGAGCTATATTATATCATTTCAGACATGTTTACTAATATATATGACCAGAACAAAGCGTTAAGGCAAACACTGAAAACATACGCGAGTTCAGGATCCACTGAAGTACGACACAGTCACTCACCTTCGCTGTCTTTCCATCCACAGTGAAACTGAATAAAGCCTCATTTTTGGTCATTTCATCTCCTTATTATAATATTTATCCGACTATAATATAAATTTGTGTCTTTGAGCCTAAACGCTAACTAAATCATCGAGTAACGTTAGGCCTCAGATAGGCTACTTCCCGCGAGAAATTTACTGACACGTGCCAGCGACGTTAATTATAATAATACATACTTAATTTTATTCTTAATTTTATGTTATATATTTATCAAAAATATATTATTTCGTTCATTATTATACAGTGTTTCACAAACGTTTTTACAATTATAGAACTCTATCAAAATTCTGAATAAAACTATATATATATATATATTATTATTATTATTATTATTATTATTATTATTATTATTACTAATAGACAAATCTTGTGATTTTTTGGGTTTGGTTTGTTGAAAATCCCTATCCTAAAATATTTTCAACAACTCATTCTAAAAAATATGACATTACAAAAAGTACAAGAAACCATCCTCAAATCTCAATTTTCTCTCATATAAAAGATTTAGAAGAGCTTTAGACCTTGTTAAGTCAAAGCAGGGGTTTAAAGTGCAGCACTGCAACAGAGGCAGTCTCTAGTCTGGAAGTGTCATTATGCAAACAAATGACGGTTCTACACGTGAAAAGGGAGGAAAATTCCTCCTATTCAGCTTGTCGGCGATGTGGATTACAATCACTTTGAGTATCCTCGCTGTCATGAATGTCAAGGTGTAGTGTGTGAGAGTTTCCTTCACCACAAAGGTGAAGAACAGATATGCTTATTCCATCCACTCCACATTGCTCAGAGGAGGCTTACCGAGCCTTAATACCACACCGTCACACAAAGCTGAACGCCTCAGATGAGATGTGTGCCTTGAATACCAAGATAATGTTTTGTATACAAATAAGTGCATTCAGCCTTGTGCGCTTGTTCATTAAGGATCACTGGATGCTCAGCCTTCTCCCGTCAAGCTTGCCGTTTAACCCCACTCGAGCTGCCACTCCATTATGGAGTTGATTGGAGGGTTTGCAATGTTTATCTTACCTTGCTCGCTCTCCATTTCCACTTCCTCCGAGCTCTCCCGCAGTATAATACACAGCTACTATTGACGGCATCATCCGACTCATCTGCCCCCAGGCCTTGTGCACTTACACCTAGTGATATCAGATTGCTTTCTGGAAAAGCATCCAAACAGGGCACACTCCAAAACTTATTACGGCTTCCTATGAACGCCGTGGTATTGACAATGTGGACTTCACCTGCGCCAAATGCCGTTGTTTAGATGCAGAAAATAGCCTGATTTGATGTGTTTTCGAAATGAGCCTACTGTTCTTGCTCTTTCTCCGTCTGTCTGTCTCTCTTTTGGAGGCAGAGATTCACCGTGTGTCAGAGAGCCGCACAGTTTCACCCAGCTCAGATGAGATGTTATGATCATCTGCTTTCTCGTCTCAGCTTCTTCGTTTTGTTGTAATTGCTTGCGTTCCATATATAGCTCTCAGTGGCTTTTCACTTTCAGGGTTTGCTTTAGAAAACTGACAAAAGTTGCAAAAAGGGATGTACTGTATATGCATTAGGTCTCATCTGTCTTTTTATGCTTCATATTTATACGGCTACCACATGAATCACCTGTGTGAATGTACTGTTGCCCTTAGCATGCGGGGTCTATTGACATTTCCAGGATATGTATGACCTTCTGATTGTAATGCAAGTGACATTTTGATGTGTACATGAAGAAAAAAAAAGAACTTTAAAATGCAATATGTCGGAATAGTAAGAAATACAACATGAAACACTTTTGCCGTTAAAAAGTTAAAACATTCTTAAGTTTGCATAATATTAAAATTATTTTATGCATTAATATTATGCATTAAAATAATAATACTTGAAAATTATATATATATATATATAATATATATTTTTTGGCCTTTCTATTCATCAAAGAAATCTAGAAAAGAAAGAAAAAAGGAAAGATATCCCAGTTTCCACAAGAAATATTACGCAGCACAAGTGTTTATATTGCAACACATCATATTTGACAGTATTTACTTTATTTTCAATCCAATAAATGCACTCTTGAATTAAAATGTAATGTCAGAGTGACAATGAACTTTTATTATTGAGAATTAGCTTCTCAGCTTTAGCTTTTTTAATTAATCTTTTTCATTATTTTGATATTGTGCTATTATTTTTTTTTTTTCACAAAATCATACTTTTACATAATACATAATAGCTGGATCTACTGCTTGTTCTGCCCAATAAAACTGTTTATACTTTCCTAAAAGTAGCACTTTCATACATTAGCATGACCTACATTTATCACGCAGTATGTAAAAATGTTAAAGTTATTAAATATACAACACAAAATAAAAAACTCAGGCACTAAGAGCATTTATTGTGTTTAAGGGCACATTTTCAAGCAAAAATTAACATTTCTTCAGAGTTGCATAGCATGATTTTGTTAATAAATTAAATCTTGACTTTTTATTAATACAAAAAAATGTTAACAAGTCTGTCGTAACCGACAATAATTATATTTTAAAAACGAATATTGTCTATATTTACTTGGTAACCAGCAGTAAGCTGATACCAGAAGAAATACATTTTTGATGAAATACCTTTTTGAATTAGTGGTGATCCACTTCCAAATTTGGAATTTTTTTGTAAAGTTCCTTTTCGATCAGATAAATATGTTGCACTCGATGTGGGGAAGGGGCGTAACTCACACAGTTTACACATATACAAACACAGAGGGCCTAAGGCAGAGAGGAGGCTCAAAGGGGAGGTTCGGGAGAGGGTCTGTTTGGCATGGGCTGTGGCGGGAGAAGGAGAGACGGGCTGACGGGGGGCTTGTAGGCCTCCTGGTTCTGTACTGAAGTGGGAGATGGAATGGGGGTATCTGGGGATGCTGAAGAAACAGAAACATTAAAAAAATGTAGCAAAAGCTACATAAACTATAATAAGCTATAAAATGCACCTTTCATATTAAGCAAATGATGCAAATCAGGGTTATTATCATTAACTAAAACTAAACCTAATCCACTTCACTGATTCATTTTTATATTTCCCCATGTCTTACCCATCTGCTGTGAGTGCGCAGGTCCTGGGATGGAGCTAATGACTATGGTCTGTCCCATTATTGGAATCTGAGGGTGACCATTGTGATGTAAATGAGGTTGCTCCGTGGTTAGACCTGCAAAAATAATTAATAACTAAATCAAAGTGGAGGTAATGTGGCATTTGCCTACACACATTTACGCAATTTAAAAAAAGTTAAACATATAAAAAAAATAATGCTACCATTAGTTAGGTCAGATTTGGTTGGGAAATTTTTATGCTCAACTGTGTCTGCTTCATATCCAAAAAAAATAAATACATTTAACAAAAAAAAAGGTCTTCCCACTACTTTTTTATGCTGCTTCCAGCTTTCAACGACTACTACTAGATGGCGATAGAGACTCCAAAGTCACGTAAGTGCAGAAAGTGTATATAATATTACACCTATCTTTAAAGCCTCAATGTAATTTAAATAGAACGCAGGTCAAAACATTGAAATTAGCATTCTAGCACTTTTGGTTCCACTGTCCTGAACCCAGCTTTTGTTACTTATTTTCTGTAAGCCAGTGGTAAAATCCAAATGTGTTTTGTTGAGGGAAACAGGGGGCTGCAAACTTTTGGCTTGGTCGACAAAAATACATCATCACATGGATTTATCCACTAACTGTTGATTCGAATGAGGTAGATAATAATGAGGTTAGCCTTAGCAAGCACAAGTCAAGACTAATAGGTCTACCCTTGTCAAGTCAAACCACTCCAGAATTAACGTCTTAATATGGCATACAAAAAAAGTACTTGCTTTCGCCTAGTTTTAAAAAAAATGATCATGAAGCATTTCCCCGCTCCAAAAGCCCCTGCAATTGAATGCTTCACCTCATACTCACCCCCAAGAAGCATCTCCTGCAGCAAGTTATCTATCTTGGCAAGACCGAATAGCTTGATAAACTGTAGCTGCTCAATCATCTGCCAGGTGATGCTTTGCAGAGTAGGAAGAAGCAGCAAAAGCTCTCCGAATCGCCCACGCGAGTCATACTGCCGGTCATTAATGTAGTCTTCCAGACTCATTTGAACCTGAAAGCGCATCGCCTTGATCTTAGACGGATCTCTTAAGCTTTTGGCGTCTAGATGTTAAAAAACAGAGACAGTAACATGAATGGCTGTGTTTAAAAATTGATATTGAGTGTTAAATGAATGCTCCGTTTCATTCGTTATACCAGGGTCGAAGAATACAATAGCCTTTAGAGCTGCGTATTCATTGTCGTCAATTTGGATGTCCTGGAAGGGTAGAACCAGCTCATCCAAGACTCGGTTAGATACACGACCTATTTCTGGCTCAGGGCAGTTTCGATTGACAATGCAGCCATTTCCTGCATGGAGAATGGAAATCTGTCTATCTACAGTATAATTATGTTGAAAGGTGGAAATAACTATTAGAAGTTACCTAGAAGCAAGATATCTTTGTATGGCATTGATCTTTTAGCCACACCAAGCAGAAGATGCTCTCCAGCATGAGCTCGCAATAAACTAACCTGAAAAAGAAAAACACGTTTATGTAAACCACAGTTAAAATTAACTACATTCAAATTAACAAAATTAACTACAGTGAAATGTGAAAAAAACAAATAAATAAATGTATTAAATCTTATCTAAACGTATTTGTACGTAAAAAATAAATTAATTTGGTCAAAAATACAATCAATGTTTTTAGATTAAAACATAATATTTTAATATATTTTAAATATATAATTTATTTCAGTGAAGGCAAAGCTGAATTCTCAGCAGCCTTTACTCCAGTCTTTAGTGTTAACAATGGAATATTATTTCCTCAGAACATTTTTAATTGTATTAGAAAAAAGTAGAAAGACTGCAAATTTTAAATGCGTAAAAAACAATGTGCAAAAAAAAATCTTCCAACTTTTAGTAATAAACCGTAAAAGACGTCAAAGCTAACAGACATGGAGTAAAGGATATTTTTTCAGTCTTTAAGGTCAATTTTTAAATATTGGAAGGTTCAATAACAATAAATGCAAAGACAAAATCTGAAATTTAGAGCAACATAGACAGCGTGCTAAATGGAGATTAAACTGAGTCAGCCATGTGAATAGCAAATATTGAGCTTCACTGAACGGCCCTGCAATTTAACCCAAGGGCCTCCCCAATTAGCACAGCCAGTGTTGCTTTCCATCGGCCATTACCTGGTCATCAAGTGGCAATTCGCCGAAGGCTGGGATGTATTTAGCCCACTCTACCAGAACAAGCAGCTGTTGCTTCATAGATTCACAGACGTCACTGATAGTGGCTGATTTTTTCTCTGAAACATCAGCAGGGCCCATTGGGCTGGCGGCGTTGATCTGCTGGGAGACAAACGAGAAAAGAACCGAATTTACCATGTCTTCTAAAAATGCTTTTGCACAGGCTGTTACCTCTGTCTCAGAGTAAATTCACACAGGTACTCATGCAGATAATTAGAAATGTTGATGACACAGACTGATGCTTAAAGAAAGCAGCGTTAAGTTTTTATTTCTCTCTCATTGTCATTAATAACTACTGAGCAGAACGTTATCAGAGTTACTGTAATGAAACCTCTCTTCCTTCTTTAATCAGCGCCGTTGGTTAATTTTTGTCTTTGGTGACTATTTATCTCTAGCATAATGCATTAAAACCATACACCTTTGCTTTAATTGACAATCACAGCAATAATTTATTGCTCAAAAGCAATAAACATTACTGCCGCAGATACCGCAGCTATATGCATGTTTTTTTATTTTCCGTAGGTATGCCTTTCTCTACAGATATTCTTTCTCTTTCTGTGTGTGTGAGAGAGAGAGACAGAGAGAAAGCGTTTCGATTAACCTTGATAGGACAGTTTACCTGCTGCGAGAGAGCTTCAGCATGAGCCAGGGCTGTGATTGGCGGCAGGTCATGCGAGTCTTGTATGGTCCTCCTCGAGCTGATACGGTCCCGTTCATTTTGCACGGCTGAAAACAAGCACAAACAATTTTGCTGATTAGTGAGCTAATAGCAGTTAAGAGGCATTACTGATTAGCCAAGATGATGGGTGTGTTTCTCAACCTTATTCACAGAAAGTTTCACACATTCCCAAGACACTGTCACATTCATTGTGATGCATTTTAACATCATTAAATGTAAAACACAAACTAAAACGACCTTTTTGACACACCTTCCAATGATGAACACATTGGGAAATTTTACAAGCCATAATTATTTCCTACGGGCCATGTTACTGTACTACAATATTTTTATGCAGTACAATTTTGATTTGAGTTTTTTTGTAACCTTTTAAATTAAATTTTGTTTGACATTGGTTCAAGCTTGAAAAGATGTCTACTAAACAAAATGTTTAAACCAGCCTAAGACTGTTGGTTGGTCTTAACCAGACTTAAACACCAGCTGCATCACCAAGGAAAACCATCTTAAACCAGCTAAGACCAGTAAACCTGGCTGGATTAAAAAAAAAATTCAGAAGGAATAGAAACCAATGGTGAGCAAATGAAAAAATAATAAACGAGAGCCGTGCAAAACCCTGCCTAAGCCAAAAGTAAAACTTTAACTTACCGCAGTCCTGAACAACGTGTACGCACGGAAAGTGAGGCGGCGAGCACATGATCACCCATCATAAAAGTCTAAGCCAAGGTTATACATCCAATAAACTAAACATCCTTGTGTAATCAGGGCAAGTTTTATGGCATCATCCATTTTACTCTCTCGAGTTCCCTCTTCCTTGTTACTGCATATCTATTCGAAACTGTGGGAAAAGGGAGTATTTGTGGGGGAAAAGTATGCATATAAAATGTTTACCTTCTTTCTTCATTCCAGCTCGAAAGCATTTGTGAAGTCTGCAGAAACGACACTGGTTCCTTTTGTCTTTATCAACAACACATTGACGATTAAACCTGCCCAAAGGTAAAATAAATAAATAAAGATGATCTTTTAAGAGCAAAACTTTATCCCATTGATTATTTATCTAGTTATGGCTTAATGTCACATAAGGAGTACTTAATTGAGTCTTTATTGATTCTTTCTGTTGATTGTTACATGCACATGACAGAAGTAGTGGCTTATGGGCCAGCGAATTGGTAAAATAATGATTCCAATTCAAGTTGATAACGCACAAGTTCGAGACAGATTCATTAAAAAGAACTGAGGCACTCAAATGTGAAACTGATGCTGATACTGAATGATTTATAAAAAAGTATTGGGTCATAAAAGACACTCAATTATTAGTCAGACTCTTCGTCAGATGCTTAATGTATATTTATGTTTGAACAATGCATTAATTTTTATAAAAACTTGTATTTTTTTTTTTCTTAAATTGAAACTTAAAACATTTAGCAAATATTTTCTGGTAAATGAAATAGAATAAATAGAAATATTACACAAAAAAATAAATGTTTTTTAAAAATTAACTGCAAAAAACATTAATAAGTTTATACACTAAAATGAATACAAAAAATAAAAAAATAAATAGACGTTTTTGCTTTGTTTCCTGATGTGTTTGTACTGTGTATATTTATAATATATATATATATATATATATATATATATACACACACACACGTGTATGTATAGATTTAAGAAAAAAATATTGTTTGTATTAATTATATTTGTATATAAATTGTATTAATAAATATACATGTAAATATATGTATGTTCTAAATATATACTGTATGTGTATATGTTTATATAAAAAATAAACATACACAGTACACACATATATTATACTAAAAAAATGATTTATTTTGAATTTGATTAATTAATTTAGCCCTAATTATAAAGCACTATTACTAAAACTAAACTTAAATAAAAATAGTGAAAACTAAAAAAAAAAAAAAAACTAACCATAATAGTATAAAAATATTACTACAATAAATACTGAACAGATTTTTTGCCACATGAAAATGATTTTCACCGCATAATATTCATTTTATAATGTAAACACCTCAGTTGGATGAGTGTGATGTACCTGCAGGAGTAGACATGACTCTTCCTGATGCTCCGGCGAAAGAATCCTTTGCAGCCATCACAGCTGGAGGCGCCATAATGTTTACCTGTGGCTTTATCGCCACAGATTGCGCAGTTGGAGCTCACGCCATTTTCTCCTTGACTGTTGTTAGGCTCTGTTGGCATATTTTCTGTGAAAAACAACATGGACAGTCAAAACCGAAATCATCACACATAGTGTAACTGACTTGCCACCTGAACGCTTTGGTTCGAGTTGCAACAATAGTTCAGTCAAGTGAAGGCTTGCTCATTCATAAACGGCTTTAGATCATTTAAAACATTTATGAACATTTCTAATGTTAAATAGTGGGAATCTAGTGCTGGTAAGCTTCTAGATGCTATGCTAATCCGAGTTAGCCAACAAACATAGAGGCCTAGTGAGTCTCATAAAGCTACAGGACGCTGCGTCTATCAAATCTCTGCCTTTTTACTCGGTCTTCCAATCATAACAGCTAACGAGGAGAACGAGGAAGAGTTCTGCATAAGTGAACAAAGGATGCTCATCCTAAAAGACCTTCTAATGCAACAGAGAGCGGCACCCTTCTGTTCATATAGACAAGGATGAAAAATCAATCATTCCTTTGTGCATCCAAAATCATAACATTTCAACAAAAGAAATGCAGCAGGGGACTTTAGCCTTTTATGCTTTGAGACTGATTGGAGCCTCCCGCTGTTGTAGGATAGACTTAATTAGGATTAGCCTCTGTTTTATTGCATAGATAGATATTCAATGGAGATTGACATCTCGTGGATAAATGTTAATGTGGGTTGAAAGCAATCAGGATATTCCCAAAGTGATTCCTTCTCATTTCGGAATAAAACATCATTCGAAGGCAAAGGGCACGTGTGGTCGCTGAGAGCCAATTCGTCTCGTTGGCTTTGGTACATTTGCAGAGCATGTTTTGAAGGATCTTCTTTTAAAATAAGGTGATACAGAATCTATACATAAATCAGATGCCGAACAATACATTCAGAGCTTTATGGGGTTAATTAGGAAATAGGTCACCCAAAAATAAATCTGCAGATATTTGGAAAAATATCGGTAGCTAAAGAGTTTTGTTTACCATTGACAATATGGAGAAGAAAACATCTAAGACATTTCTCAAAATGTCTTCTAATGTGCTTCACAGATTAAAGAAATTCATATATTTTGGAATAATATGAGTAAATTATGTCCTTTTTGGGTGCACAACCCCAGCACATTAAATAAAGATATATACACAGATCAGCTGAATACAACAAATCCATATTACACCATATTAATTGTATTTGCACGCTAACAGCAAATCAAAATGTGAGCTTTGCTTATTGCATGTTTGTGATATATTTTGGAATGAATTATTGTAGATGTTTATCACGCATAGCGTATTTTTACTTTTTTCAGTGCAACTGCTAGTTAGCATTTACCTGCAGCAGATTCAGTCTAGTCAGTGTAACATTATTGGGTTTACTCCATTACATTTCCATTATATAAGAAGTATATAACACGTTTGCCTGTAAATAGTTTGTATTCCAGCTGCTTTATGGCCTTTCTCTATCTCTGTGTTTCTCTGTAAAGAACTGTAAAGATAACTGGGAAATCTCTTCAGCAATTTTAGCATTACGTTAATGGAGAACTAAAGTGGATAAATCACATCAGATTGCGGTGACGTAATTGCTCCAGCGACCTAAGGAGTCTGAAAGAGTTGCCCTATCCAAAATGTACCTCTGAGCAACACATTTCCCACAATGCCTGAGTGTGACTGTCTCTGTACTTTAACTTTTTGTATAAAAATACAAAATAGCATAATGGAACAAACATTATTTCCCACCTAAAATAGTTCTGTTGCTTTTGAATTAACTTTGCAGTTACACCTAAACGTACCTAATTTTGTCCTATTTTCCCAACTTATGAACCCGGGGAGATCCCAGTCTCTAATCCTGAGACTCAGAACTCTTTTCTCAGGATTTGAGCGAAACCTCTGTTGAATTTTAAACCGAATGGAAAGACTTTCAAAATAGTTAGCTAACAATTATCTCCTTTAGGTTGAGGTAAATGATTCTGCTGGGACAAATCATTCCTGACAGTTCAGACAGCTATTAAACCAGCCATGACATGGCGTCCGTTTCCTCCAGACACTTCTGAGTCAGTCACACTAAGCTAAATTAACACCCACATTAGTTACAATCTGTGACATGACTTAAATGAACATTTAAATAACAACACTATAACAAACACAAATCTTAAGCATGATCATTTGTTTACTAGTCCGAGCCGCATCAACTGCATCTGCAACTGCAAAAGCGCTTTAAAAAAAAACACATATTTCTGACAAAATGCATAGCACTCACCACCACAATAAAGCACTTCTGCGTTCTCAAAGCCCAGTGTGCTAAAGGTTGGGTCCAAGCCCTCACAGTAATTGGCTACATCCATGTCCAACAAGGATTTAGGAAGAGGAGTTGGTGAAAACTTCATTCCTGCCTAGCTATCTCTACTTAAAGTCGTCCCGGGACAGTGTCTCTTGGAGAGAGAACTGAGGGCAGCCTTAGGTTGACCATCTTTTCAGAATGCTGATTTGTCGTCTTCTAAGACAAGGGAGGAGCCTTGGCCAAGACTCCTCACCTCCTTGAACAGAACTTATCTTCTCACCTTATCCTATACTTATCTGAAGGATGAAGAGATAACAGTATTCCCTATTTGTTCCAGAAAGGAACATGAGGGTTTTATTGGTACTGCACAACCAACAAGTGCTACTCTCAGGCAAAATGATACTCTTACAAACTAAAGCACCAACACCATTGAGCTTCCATTTGTCAACAAAGACTTCGAAATGAAGGTGAGATCTGAAGTTCTGTTAAATCAGTGGCTTGAGATATATTCAAAAGAATATTTAAAAATGAGGTATATTAGCATGAATTCTGTTGCAATGATCTAATCATAGACATAATATACATTCATCTGACACTAATTCTGTTTTGCATGTTAACTTTTATTTAAATTAGATTAAGAGACAATGAAGTACTAACGTAATATTTTGTTATAATTTCTGCATCCCCCCCACCACATTATCCTTATTCTTTCCAAACCTACACTGTGAAAATTATTTTTTCAAAGATGTAAATAAAACAATAAAAGTATTTTTTTTTATTTCACATTTAATTCTACGTGTCACTTGCCGTTCCTTTTTAATTAGCTTATTGTGAAATTAACCATTTATTTCTTTGTGATCATTGTTTCAAAATAAATATTTTTGTGTTTATTAGATAAGATGAGCTTTTTGAAAAAATCAAGTGATGGTTTTTATCCATGCATTTTTGTATTTCACAAAAGAAACAAATGCAATTAGAATTGAAATGAGGGTAAACTATCCTTTTAGGAGTAAAAATAATTATTTTAACACATTAGTGCAGCATCGTCAGGCCTGTGCAACGCATGTCCAAATGCATAAAAGAAAAAATGTGGGTAAGTAAAAATATCTCTGGCCTATAATATGTGGTTAAAACACTCAACTAATGAAACACTTTGGCTTCTTTATTAGATTTTGTCTTAGGCTATACTGTTTGTCTTTACATGAAATTGCCTGCCTTGTGGTCCAATTTAATCAACTATAGAAAGTTAAACAAAATAGCAATCTTGCTGTACTAGTAGCTCATAACGAAAACAGAACGATGACAAAATATTAAATATCTATATCTATATAATAAACTGAAGTACTTGAGGGTAGATTCGGCATGCAAAGGGATAGTCTAAACAGGGCCACACATCACACAAGTTACATTTTAACTTCACTCTAACAAACAATGTTTTAAATGAGGAAGTGCTCAAATGTTCACGTGATAAGAGTTTGGTGAGGCTATCTATTTCATGCCATCGTTTTTCAATCGATTGCATTACACCCCACTATCAGCTCTGATGCAGAGATGAGTACTGCACTTATATTATAAATATATTGCAAAATACTCCCCACGTTGGTTGACCTGTCATACCACTTCAACAGTTGAATAAATTCAAGGTCAAACTAGAATTGCTTTGAGGCAATATATTGCTTCTGGACTATAAAAAAACTTACAATATCAAGACAGCAAATTTAGTTTTGTATATAAATACGCTTTAATGTCACTTCTGTACAGGCAAATGAAATTATTACGATCTGCCCTAAATAATATTTATAATAAGGCATCCTTTTAAAGTATTAAATTAGCAAAGTAAATATCATTGGCGATGTAAAATACAAAATAAATATATGGATATAAAATATGAAAAATAATAATTACATTTGGTTTTCACAACAAACATTTACAGAAAACACTGACAACGTTTTTTGTACAAAAAGCCTACACGATTCTATTTGTCAATACGAAAAATTATAATAAAGCACGACTAGTCTAGACTAGCCTAATTTAGGGAATGCTGACGTCACAACTGCACGAGCGATCATTTCTTTACCGTCAAAATGTAGTAGCAAGAACTGCAAAAAGTTAGGAATAAACAATTTAGAAGATTTTTTCCCCTCCCTTAACTGGCCCACAATTCAATGACCGCGACGTAAAACTGTCTGGTCTTACCTTCTCCACGTCCAGCAACGATTTGCATTAATCCACCAAAACCCAAACGAGCATTTGCCAAACTTTTATGCTAATAAATATGATATTTAGGCTGATATAGAGAGCAAATGAAGTGTTTAACATGTCAAAAGCCTCACATTGGACAATACTTTGTGGTGGTGTTGGGGGAGCCTCATTAGATCGATTTACTAAACAAACTGAAAGTTGGGTGGAGATGTTAAACAGTAACTAGCCCCAATAAAACACTAGACATGAATCGTTTTGCCTATGCGTGGGTTCACGCCGTGAAGAACGCAAAAGACAATCACCTCTGAATTTATAATTTCATAAACATAAAACCGATATTTTCAGAAAACAATTAAAAATCCTACTTATAAACTTGTGAACCCTGATGGCTCAATCCGTAGTTTCACAGAAATATTGTTTTACCTTAAAAACCTTAAATGTTTGACGTTCTCCAAATTTACCAGAAGAGGGCGCCATACCTCTATTTTACTCACTCAATGAGAGCTCGAACATCGGTTGGCCATCGTTTTATCACATATCTCAACATAACCCCATATTTAAAATTCACACTTTCAACTCTTGGACAGAAAATGTGAACGTTCCATTTTATTATTATGGGAACGTTCTGGATTAGACCTTCTTTTGAAGGCTCCCTAAACATGCAGCCTAATAAGTTTAACGTTTCAGAACACATTGAATTGAGGTTTTATTGAAACGTTTATTCATAAATTTGAGAAACCCTTCGCCAAAAGATAAATTAAGGTTTGAGATCGCAGGCCTTCAATTCACCGAGCTGCATTCAAGTTAAAAATTATTATTGAGCAAATAGTTCTCTGTAAAATTAACCCTTTAAATAAAATGTATTTTACTTTTCTATCTTCACAAAAGCCTGACACAGTTCAGATATCGAAACAAACGTCATTTCATATCACCGGAAAGACTTGAGTAAAATGATAACCATTATCACAATAGTTAGAAACACATAACTCGAATGATGGCCTACTTAACCCTCTGATGCATAGTGGTCACTAGAGTGGACAGCTACTAAAACGTACATATCTCTTTAATGCATTGGTTTCTATGGTGGAACTGCATGTTAGCCTCTAGAGTGCTCTCTGCTGTCATACTCCATTGAGGTCAATTCAGGATTCAGTTAGTGCAACTGCAAGTAAATTTCCTCTGAATCAAAGATGGCAGAC
>JAUMHP010048216.1:0-22866 GCA_032361065.1 Enteromius trimaculatus | reverse complement strand
TATATTTATTAAAAATAAATAAATAATGATGACAAAAGGAAACACGACTGTCATCAAAACTGTTGTAAAAAAAAGCACATTTTCGGTATTTAAAAGTTTTATGTATTACTAAAATTACTAAAATAAAGTTAAAATAAAGTGTAAAATTAAAGATAAGCGTTAGATAAAAAAAGTTAAATTGAAGAAATTAAGCCTTGAAGTAAAGGACATAACAGAAATCAGTATGTTAAGCTTAATTATCAAAATTATTAAAAGAGTTGTTATTAACTAAAACTATAAAAAATATTCTGGAATTAAAAATTAAATAAAATTAAACACATTTTAGATGAAAAATTAACCCTTGAAATAAGTGAAATAAATGTTAAGCTGAATTATTATCATTTCTTACCCCCAGACAATGTTGTTATCGTAACCTAAACATGCAAACATTTTCTGGTATTAAAACGTTGAAATAAAATTATATATAAATGTTAAATTAAAAAAGAAAAGGAAAACATACTATTAGAAATGAAGCCTTGAAATAAAACAACTGAAATAAAAACAATTTATGGCAAAAAAAAAAGACAAGTGACATAACAAAAGCACAGACAGATAACCAAAATACTAAAACTTGAGAAAAAATTTCCCAAACATTAATTCAGGATCAAAATATATTTAAAAAATCGGTAACTTTTTTTAACTGGACCAGCAAGAAACCACCTAGCAACCACCCAGAGCTCCCTAGCAACCGCAAAGCAATACTCCAGCAACCGCTCACAACATGCTAGCGCAGTGACAGGGAGTTTGGAGCGAGCAGGAGCCCCTCAGGAAATGTAAAAATCTGCTTTCCAGTGCTATGCTAATTTTGGCGGTTTTCAAGCATTTTAAGCTGCTTCTACACTCTATTGTATCTTGAATGCTCTGGAGGCATTAGACGCGCTCCACTCGAGGCTGCATCTACCATCCACAGAAGAATAAAACATTATAAAGCATCTCGCTTAGAAAACAGCACGCCCGGGCCGCACACCCATCTGTTTTTCCAGCGTGGCTACCAGAGGCCAGAGACTCGTGCTACATATTCATGAGGTTGTCAGCAGCCATCAATCGTTCATTAGATTATCTTAAAGGTGTCCTAAGGTTGTCACCGGGGAATCATAATGGCTCCATTAGGTTACATATGGGCCGTTTGTTGGCCTGTCTGTGCTTTGTCTCCTGACATGCTTTTTGTTTATGCGGTTAGATGTTGGCGCTGACTGGGGAATGAATTATTCATAAGCAATCATGATATTCTGCTTTTTATGCAAATGTTGAGGTGGGCACAGGTTTCAACAGTGCCACACACACATATGGATGTTCAAGTACACATGCTCTGCCATGCAAATGGATGCATATAATCTGATTTTCTTTCTTTCTCTCGCTCTTCGTGCTGGATTATTTGCATATCCACTGATCTTCTTTAAACACCTGTAGCATGTTTATTAATGTATGTTTTCCAGACTGCTTTCCTTGATTATACTGTGCAAACACACTTTTAAACTATGAAAGAACTAGGAGTACAACCGTTCATTGTGTTCAAGATGCATCGATTAAAGAACGACCTTTATATGTGACTTCGTAATAATGAATTATTTGTTTTGCTGTAGATTTAAAATGTTAGCATTTTAATTCATTTTATTTTGTTAAAGTAGCGCTGTACATAAATGAATCAACTGCAAACTTTGCAAATTGCTTTGCTGAGGTGAATTAAAACATTCTGCAAATGAAATTAGAATTGAATTGATTCACAGACGAATTGTCAGTCGAAGCGATACAGTGACAACCCAAAGATTCATCTGCCTCACTTCAATATAAATATATTTTATATTAAAGTTTGTATTTTAATGTTAAATACTATATTTAATATCAATGATAATTTTGTAGTACTTTTAGTACTATTTATTAAAAATAAATAAATGTAAATAATAATAAATATACTTTATAAGTCACAAGTAATAAAAAAATTACTTGTTGCTTGTTAGATTTATTATTTATTATAAAAAAAGTCAAATAACAACCCAAAGATTCATCTACGCCACTTTATTATTAACATATTTCATATTAAATTTAGTATTTTAATATTAAGTACTGTCTTTAATGTTAATATTAATTTTATAATAATTTTACTATCATTTATTATAAATAAATAAATAATAAAAGTATAGAATAATTTTTATTATTAATTGTTACTTATTATATTTAAACTTATTATATTTGTTATTTATTATAAATAAATAGTAACAAAAGAAAGCTAAATAAGTAAATGTGTCTAAATGTAAAAAAAAAAAACGTTTTTTATTTATCTTTAAAGGGTTAATATTTTCCCTCTCTTTTTAAGTTTTAAGATATATAAAATATATTAATATTTATGCATTAAAAATCATATTTAAATATGCACGAATAAATCACATAAGATTTTTAGTTAGGCTGTTTTGAATTTGCAAATCTGTTTTGAATTGATTCACTAGGAATCATCAAGCGAGATGATTCATTTTCAACGTAAAGATTAATTTATCCCACTACCTTACCCATAATCTCTTTCTTTCTGTTCAGGGACCAACAGGTGAGACAGGACCAATGGGAGAGCGAGGCCACCCTGGACCTCCAGGACCACCCGGTGAACAGGGTCTACCTGGATCTGCAGGAAAAGAAGGAGCGAAGGTGAACAAGTTCAGGCCATACACACTTAACAACATAACAATAAAGTTTCATATACACAGATCCAGATACATTTATTTGTTCATCAATGCATATCTGGTCTTCATAGGGAGATCCAGGTCCTGCAGGACCCACAGGTAAAGACGGACCTCCAGGACTCCGAGGGTTTCCGGGAGAGAGAGGCTTACCAGGCCCTGTGGTGAGTATCAGGAACAAACCCGTAACACCAAGTATTACACTCTGTGTAACTCGCCCTTAAATTCTGCACAGGCGAGCATCTCTCTTTCATGTTTCCAGCTTTTAGTTTGCTGTTCAGTATAAATAGCGCATCCCTGTGTCACCTCTACCCATTAAACATGTCGTGCAGCAGCACATGAGTGTGTTTGTGTGCGCTCAGCAGTTTTTCTGTGTGTGTGTTTGCAGGGGTCAGCAGGTTTGAAAGGGAGTGAAGGACCTCCAGGGCCTCCTGGACCTGCTGTAAGTAGACATGCTCTCTCTTTTTGTCCATCTCTTCTACTGCTTTGTTACTCACTTGTTTACCTTGTGCTCTCTTTCTCCTTTATCCATTTGCTCCACACACTGGGTTTTCAGTGAGTACAGTGATTTAGTTTGTATGACATGGATGATTTACAGTATGTCATCAGTACCAACATAGTGAAAAAAAAATATGCCTAATGTATTTATTCAACCTAATACATTTTCATGTACATATACTTAATTAAATGCCCTGTTGTTGTAACTAGTACACTTCAATTATGCTAAATTAGAACAACTAATTTTGTTCTTAATTGTGTAAAAATAATAAAAATACATAAAACGTGACAGCAAGGACATTTATAGTGTTCCAAAAGATTACTATTGTAACTTAAAAAAAACAAAACCTTTCAATTTGAGTAAGATTTAAAAATATATATATATTGGCTTGTAAAATAAATATAAATATTGTATTTAAATAATATGTTAAATATTTTAATGTAGAATAATAAATGTACTTTTATATAATTATATTTTATGCATAAATATATTTTAAAATATTTTGTGACAAATAGTAATAAATAAAGGAAAAAGTTAGACTAGGGCACATTTCTAAATGATAGATGATTAAAATTATTATCTATCCTTTCAACTTTTCTTTCTTTTCGTGCAGGATTTTGAATATTCAGATTTACTGATATCTTATATAACGTTGCAATATATGTAATAATATAATCAGCAACTTGAAAACACAGCATTTATTTTCTGCATTAAACATCTTATGTGCATGCCAGCTGTCAACGCCTCCATGTGAATTTTTTTTCAAGAACAAATGCATAATTAATCAAACAGATCATCAAGCTTTCATTAGCGAATGGCAGGCGTTGCAAGTATATCGGTTATGAAATGTAATTTTCACATATTCACAGGGTTCTCCTGGTGAACGTGGTCCTGCTGGCTCAGCTGGACCTACCGGCCTCCCGGGTCGACCCGGACCTCAAGGACCCCCGGGCCCCGCTGGAGAGAAAGGTGGACCTGTAAGTACTTCCTCATACGTGCTACATCTTTCTGAGCTGAGTCATATGATTAAGTAACTGAGTATATCCTCTCATATTAGGGTGAGAAAGGACCCCAAGGCCCTGCCGGTAGAGACGGTATTCAGGGACCTGTGGGACTTCCAGGCCCCGCCGGACCCATCGGACCCCCAGGAGAGGATGGTGATAAGGTACAGAAGAAAAAGTAGTGAAATAAAGGAATTAAAGACAGAGAGACGTAGGCATGAAATTGATGATCATGGATGAATTTGATGGGTTTGCTAGATGATTAAATGAAAGTCATATCACTCACACACACACAGATCAAATGACTCAATATTTTCACTAGAGGAATGGATGGACGGTTCAATATTTGCTCTGTGCATGGCCAATTATTTGAGAATCAAAAGAAGCTTTGATTATTAAAAACTAGATTAATGTTGAATCACGATTAAACTCATAAGTTAGCATGTTAATGCATTTATTTCCTGACATACCTAATTCTGTATGCGCGTATGGTTTGTGTTTATTAAAGGATCAAACCGTTAGATTAGCAACATAGCAATGTCACATTCAAATAAGAAATATACGTGATACTGAAGTGATATGGCAGCACAGGGAATCCAATATGCAGTTAGTCTTATTGGAAATGATCTCATTTAACACTTAGGTAAACGTGTCAGGGAAATGACATCACCGTGACACTCTCTCACACACACACACCCACACACACAGATTTAGGGTGTGTGTGACACCAGCATGTGTTAGCATTGGCAGTTTTAAGGTGTGAGTGATTTTTGAAGGATGTACGTGTCAGCTCTGCTCTGTGACAGGCGCAAAGCCTTCTGGGGAAAATAGACAGTGGAATAAATAACAATGTTAGTTTCTTACAAATAACAAATGAAAAAACAGACCAAAAAGTATAGTAGAGTATTATTTCAAATAATTATTTCAAATATTTGAGAAACTGGATTTGTATAATGTGCAATGTGACATTTTTCTGTAATTGCCAGATATTATTTTAGATATCAGATATTTGCATAAATGCTGTGTTATTGTGACAGGGCGAGCTTGGAGAGCCGGGACAGAAGGGAAGCAAAGGTGACAAGGGCGAGCAGGTGAGTCACTCATGAGTTTACGGTTTATATGTCCATTTGACTCGATCCTGAAAACATCACTTGTTCGACGAGTCTGTTTAGATTTGTCTGTTTGTTTGTGTCGTTGTGTCTCCTGCATCGATCATTTGTTCTGTTATTACCACTGCGCCGTTATGAATATAGATGTTGTCTTTGTTATGAAAATCAATGAGTTGTGCTTGCTTGCTTTCTTCTTTCTTCTCATATTTATTTTTTTCTCCTCTTTCTGTCGATCTTCAGGGTCCTCCAGGGCCCGTCGGTAGCCAAGGTCCTCCGGGTCAGCCGGGTCCACATGTGAGTATAATGAAGGCAGCCGTTTCTCACACCGCGTGTCTTGCTGTGGTGTAAGCGGTGTTAGTGATGTCACTTCCTCCCTGCAGGGTGCTGATGGAGAGCCAGGTCCCAGAGGTCAGCAAGGTTTGTTTGGGCAGAAGGGAGATGAAGGCTCCCGAGGCTTCCCAGGACCACCAGGACCTGTCGGCCTTCAGGTTAGTTTCTGAAAGAAAGAAATGAGCAAATAGTTTCTGCTTGTTTAAAACACTGTTATTTTAATATTTTTTTATTAATGTTAATTGTATTTATTAAAAACATTGATTTAGATTTTATCCTTATATTTACCACTCATATTTGAATTAATTACATTTTTAAATTATTTTAGCAATTTGGCTTTTTTTTATTATTTTTATGAGATATATATAGATATATATATATATATATATATATTTTTTTTTTTAAGGTTAAGGTTTATTTTATTTTTATAGACTGGAGTAATGATAATGAAAATTCAGTTTTGCACCAGGAATCAATTAAAATGTTAAATATATTAAAATAGCAAACCGTTATTTTAAATTTTAAAAAAATATTTCACAATATAACTCTTTTTACTGTATTTTTGATTAAATAAATGCAGCCATTGTGAGCATAGACGACTTTCAGACTTCTAAATGGAATTGTATTTGAATATGATATGAAATACCATATCATCATCTGATTATTGCACCACAATTTAATATATTTTTTAGTTCATCAAAAGAGTTTTGATTTCAGTTTGTGGAAGTGATAAAGAACTGCAAAATGTGTTTAATGTAGACTGTAATGTTGTTTATGCAGTTAAGACCGGACTGAACTGGTTAGTATGAGTTGGTTTTAAGTGGTTGTGTTTGTGTGCAGGGTTTGCCCGGACCCCCGGGTGAGAAGGGAGAGACTGGTGACGTCGGTCAGATGGTACACATCCACATTCATACAGTCCTTTTTATTAAATGCAATTGTATTTTTCAATAGACACTAAGCTTTGTTGACTCTTCTCTTAGGGCCCACCTGGTCCTCCGGGCCCCAGAGGCCCCTCTGGACCCCCAGGAGCCGATGGACCACAGGGACCCCCAGGAGGAATTGGCAACCCAGGAGCCGTGGGAGAGAAGGTGATCAGCATCAGCCCAATGAACAAAACACTATCGTTTCATTTTAATTAGAATCCTTAATGATCTGAGGGAGAATGTGCCGGCAATGATCCCAGTGTGTGTGTTCAGTCAGTTAAGGATCTGCCTGTCTCTCATGACTGAGGTTTTCCGTAGCTTCTCTCTAGAGCTAAAGCTCTGTATGTGTTTGCTTGTTTAATTTTCAGACTGTAATCAAGCCATATCCTGAAAAAGTGTAACAGTGTCCCTGGTGCTTGGTTTGAGCTTCATGCCCTGCTGCATTAGCCTAACCTGAGTTATGATGACAGCTTTGTTCATTCTAATCAAAATGATTTACAGTAATAATAGTACATTTGTATATATAGTTTATAATAATATTTTAAGTGATTATAAAACTAGTACATGTACATTATCAATAGCTTTGTTAATTAAAAAAAAATGTATATAGTGTAAAAAAAAAATTACAATAATTTTAATAATAAATGTATAACTTGTATAAAATAATAATTGTAAGTACTGACAATAAACGTGCACGGATCAATAGCTTTGTTATTTTTTAATGATTTTTTTATCATTTTAATTTTACAAGTAAATGGATCAATAGCTTTTTTAATTAGGGTTTATTATTATTAATAAAAATAAATGTGTGTGTGTGTGTGCATAGTGTATAATATGACTATTTTTATTTAATTTGGTAAACAATAACTATTAAATATTATTATTATTATTATTATTAATAATACTAATACGAAGTAGAATTTAATGTAAATTTAAGCAAATACTATAAACTGTGTAGCTGCATTGAAAGCTCATAATTCTTACCCAAATCATACATTAATAAAAATAATAATAATAATAATATAGCTAAAAAAATATGGTGTTTTTCAGAAAATAGATAAGTTATTCCATTATCATAAAATGTTTTACAAAATAATACAAGATAATTAAAAATGATGATGCAAACTGTTTTTTGTCAGTGAGTTTCTCAGTTTAATCGTCTTTAGCGGATAACAATATATTTTAAAAACATGCTTCACTTGGAAAAGTTAAAGCGATTATGGCAAAATTCAACAAGTAACACCTTGCTTTACTTCATGCTTTAGCTTCAGTGCAGTGATCTTGAGTTTTTCTCCGGAGTGTGTGTGTGTGTGTGTTTTCGTGTATGTCTCAGCAGAGCGTGCGTTCGCATGACTGCACTCCATCACCTCAGCACCAGCCTCTGTCAATATTATTTAATACGGCACTTCAGCACTATTGTTCTGCCTCGGAACCAAGGACCCGTTTCGGGTTGTGCTTAGAAAGGAGTTTTGCCCAGAGAAACGACCCAGAAAAACACAGACGAGGGGAGGACTAACAGATAAAGATGATAGAATGAGACCTGGAGACAAGGCTGTTTGCTGTTAGTCTGGAAGATTTACCTCAGCACTTCACTTGACAGACCTCTTATCCCACTACAGAGAGACAGAGATACCTAGGACACACACACACACACACACACAAATGATGCCGTTCAGAAGGGCTGAGAGACTCTTAATCCCTCAATATGGCAGACATGCAGAAGTATCCACACACACACACTTAAACAGCCTCTAAGAGCACAGAGAATAACTCATAAACATGTTTATAAGCACAGGGTGAGGATGTTCAGTCACAAACTGATTGATGTGTGTGTTTAGTGGTTTGCAGAGGGAACATCTCTGTTCCCCCGTTTTGAAATTTAGCAGTTAACATTGGGATATTTAATTGTTCATGCTCATTTTAACTGGTTTCACCTATCGATTACTTTTGACATCATCAAATGCACCCTTAAAGTTAATCTAATAATAATAATATTTAAAAAAAACTTTAAAGCATAATTGTTTATGGTTTATGACTAAGTGCATTCATAATCGTTTTTTATTTTTGTTTGGATAAAATATTATTTAATTTTAATTATGCTCATTTATTTATTCACATGTTTATCAGACAAAATAGTATACAATTTTAATTCCATGTACTTAATTTAATATTTGTGTTTAGACAAAATAAAATTTGTTTATTTATTTAGACTTTTAATTTGAGCCATTTACTTACTTTATTTGTATTATTTTTTTTTATTTTGGCACAATAGTATAGAAATTTAATTACTAGTAAGAAATACATAAAATATAATAAATATTATAATTATAATTTTTTTTACATTTTTACTTAGAATATTTATATTTAAATAATAATTATTATTATTAAATTATTCTTTAGTAATTTAATTTCAATTTATTTATTTTTTAATTATTGCCAATTATTGAGAATCAGTCATAATATTAATTGCATTACAATATTCTCACTGATATGCATTGTGGAAGTGACCCAAGTCCACTATACAGTATATAGAGACCAGAATATTATAGAAAATAGGTGGATGGGCTCTTTTGACTTCTGCTAAACAACCAAACAACACTTATACATAATGACAGCTGGCATCACTCAATTCCTCAGAAAATGTCAAAGTCTAGTTCATTTTTCCAAAGTGTCATCGCTCCAATTCAGCAGTGTCTGGATGCATATAATGATTTCCATTCTCGACTGATGTCTGATGAAACTGGTCATTGTCAAGGTCGTTTGTCTGAATATCGATGCTGCGCAGATTTTGATGCTAGAATGTGGCGTTCTGCAGAGGAAAGCAGATCCGCTGACGAGACAGTGAATAATGATGCTGACGTGCTCTTCTGTCTGCTGGACAAAATCTCTGCAGTGTTGAGGAGAAAACAGAGCCCCGCCATGCTTTACTTACATCTCTTTCTCTGTTTTCCTGTAGGGAGACTCCGGAGAACCAGGAGAACCAGGCCCACAGGGAGACGTCGGCCCTCCAGTACGGACTCACATACGCAAAACTCTTAAAATATCACAGAAAAAAAGCTGAAAGTCTCAGAATAACATACCTCGTGTGTGTTTCAGGGTCCGAGAGGAGAGCGAGGAGAAAAGGGAGAGGCCGGACCCGCTGGTTCTGCTGGGCCCCCCGGACCAAAAGGACCACCCGGAGACGATGGTCCTAAAGGAAGCCCTGTATGTTCTTATCATTAATGCTTTATTTGGTGTCTGAAACATACTCTTAAACACAAAGCTTCCAAAAGGAGGTTTGTGCAACAGTGCCATAGAGGAACCATACTTAATCAGCAAATCTAATGCTCACTCTTTATGTTTATGAGCGTGTGACCGTGTTTCTGATCAAATATAGAAATGTTCAAATGTTTTGTTTTGTTTTTCAGGGTCCCAGTGGTTTCCCTGGTGATCCTGGTCCTCCTGGAGAGCCCGGTCCACATGTAAGTACTAGTCATGTAAAGTGTAGTTATTACAGAGCCATTTTCAGGTTGTTTCAGGACGTGACGATCTTTTTCTTGCTCTGCAGGGTTTGGATGGTGCTCCTGGAGATAAGGGTGATGATGGAGAGGCCGGTCAGCCGGTGAGTATGATTTAAACACCATCATTTGACATCTCTGCTGTCACCTGCATACAAATGTGTTTTATAATGCCGTTTATTTGTGTTTTTTCAGGGATCCCCTGGACCTACTGGTGAAACTGGCCCCACTGGCCCTCCAGGAAAGAGAGTGAGTAATTCTTATAAACATACTTCAAAGAATAATACATTTATCAGCCAAAAATATTTCTCACTGTCTATTAATATTAAAGTAAATATACCCATATATGGCTCTCAATTTTCATTTTTTTCCTCTTCAGGGACCTCATGGACCTGCTGGACCTGAAGGAAGACAGGGAGAGAAGGGTGCTAAGGTAACATGCAGATGTTCACACAGTCCTACACACTTTCATTAGTGTTAATACAGTATAGCAAATATATTACGGCAATGGTTTGAATGGTGTTGTGTCTCTGGTTCAGGGTGAATCTGGTCTCCTGGGTCCACCTGGTAAGACAGGTCCAGTTGGTCCTCAGGGAAGCCCTGGAAAGCCTGGTCCTGAGGGTCTGAGAGGTGTGCCTGGACCAGTGGTGAGTGCTAAAGGAACAGAGCTCATTATGTCCTAATGTCACATGATATGCAGAATATATTTTGTCAGTCTTACAAAGCCTGTATATAAGCTATATAACCCGGGTCATGTAACTACTACATATACTGTAAAAATTACTTTGGTGTAATTTGCAAAGTTTGCTTTGCAATGATATGTATCATGAAAAGCGCTAGACAAATACATTTGAATTGAATTGAATATTTCACTACAGAAAAAAAAATTGAAATATATATATATATATATGTGTATTATACAATTTGTATTTTTTTCTTCTAAAATATGAAAAAGATTACTTATTTGTTTGAAAAATGTATTTTATTTTAAGAAAAAATTACTTCTAGAATGTGACAAAAAATAACTCATTTTAAAACAAAATGCATTTTAAAAAACTTAATTTCCGATTATTAATTTCCTATTTTCGTCAATTTAATTACCTTTAATACTACTTTAAATTACTAATATATTACTATTTGTATTAGTACTACAACATATGAATGAAACATAAAAGTTTTATTATACGATCAATTAATTAGTATTGTAGCATTTATTTATTTATTTAGTTTTTTTTTTTTATGTGAATATCAATAAAGCAATTTTATGCAAATAATAAGAAATTTGAAGCTGGTTTTAAGATTAAAAAAAGATAACTATTTTTTAACATACAAATACCAATTACATACTAATGCTCCAAAATGTCTTTATCATGACAAAAATGTATTTATATATTATATAAATGATGTTATTTATATATTTGTGTGTAAATATATGCTGTATATGTCAATCGTAA
Source organism: Enteromius trimaculatus (assembly GCA_032361065.1). Taxonomy (NCBI): domain Eukaryota; kingdom Metazoa; phylum Chordata; class Actinopteri; order Cypriniformes; family Cyprinidae; genus Enteromius; species Enteromius trimaculatus. Next base: position 11,345 of record JAUMHP010048216.1, on the reverse strand, counting down.
AGTATATATACACATCCTAGTATGTTAATTACTGCAGCTTACATAAAAAAAAAATCTTTTGGTACCTGCATTTATTATATATAATAGAATACTATAATAAAACATAATACTATAATTAAAATACAGACATAATACAACTTAAAAATATAGATATTTTAGTTGAAATAAGAATTACAGCTAAACATCACCCTTTCAGCTTCCAGAATATAACACTAGCCCTCATATACAGTACTGTGTCAGGCAGTGAATTTGTGTTAATAAATGGATCTGTTTGATCCTGATGTAGGGAGAACAAGGACTACCCGGTTCTCCTGGACCCGATGGACCTCCAGGACCAATGGTACCGACCTGATATTCCTCTGAGAATGAGTTCATTACAGTCTTAAATGACAATCTACAGTCCTCACTCTTTTTATGTTTCTCTCTCAGGGTCCTCCTGGACTGCCTGGACTGAAGGGAGATACTGGTATTAAAGGTGAAAAGGTGAGAGAAGCAAATCCCTCTTTGATACTCTTAAATAAACTACACTATGAGGCTGTCTAGGTAGGTAGGACTCTCTAGTGTTTGGAGCACAGCTGTTCTTTACACGTCCACAGCATTCACAACATAACTCTGGCCAGCGTTGCTGATTATGAAGAAGTATGTTCATAACAGATGTATTAAGTAAACAAGCGGCTCGTTTCAGGGTCATCCTGGTCTCATTGGACTCATCGGACCTCCAGGAGAACAAGGAGAGAAGGGAGACAGAGGGTTGCCAGGTCCACAGGGAACCTCAGGACTTAAAGGAGACACTGTATGGAAACATGTTCACACACATACAGCAATTAAAACCTAGTGTAAAGCTTTTGTATTTTCATAAAACAGTCTTCATTATTGGTGTCTTTTTCTACAGGGTATTTCAGGACCTGCTGGTCCTATCGGACCCATTGGACCTCCTGGTCTCCCGGTATAATTTCCAATGTTTTTTCCCCATTATTTTGTTTCTAAGTATAACCTTTATTTTTTTAGAGGATGCTATATATATATAAATGTAATTCATAATTGTGATTCATATGCATGTTTTACTTCTGTTCAGGGTCCTCCTGGTCCTAAAGGTGCTAAAGGATCATCTGTAAGTTCATGTTTTTATTTATTTATTCTTGTTAATTAAATTAGCAGATTATTCATCATCTTCAATTAGCCCTGATTTGCCTAAACCTACTTCTGGTTCTGTGTTTATAGGGTCAGACTGGACCGAAGGGAGAATCTGGAGTGCCAGGACCTCCCGGACCTCCAGTACGTAACTGCACTAAACCAAACTATAAAACAAACCAAAGCCCCACACACAAGCGAGTTATTCCTCTGTGAGACAAGCGCACACTTAAACAGATGATTCTGCAGTAGATGTTACGTAAGTGTAATTGAGCTCTATTATGTGGTGTAAAGCGAATCTGTTAAGGTTCCTCTGAGAGCTCCAGTGGATTTTGCTTCCTTGAGAAAACCCTGATTTTTCACATCTCCAGACTGTGTCGGTTGCTGAGTAACTCAGCCTTAGGACACAGAAGAGAAACGCAAGTGTTTAGTTAATGTCAGTGCAAAGGTCTAATTGTTTAGATGGATAGTCCTAGACGCAGTTATTTTTCAGGTCTCTTACAGTAGTTTTTATTACTGAGCTTATTTATGCCACATTTATTTATAGAGTGAAACATACAACAGGAAACAATTACTGTAGATGCATTGAGAATGTGGTGCCCTAACAACCACTCATGACACCCTAGCAACCACTTGAAAAATCTTAGCAATTGTCTGAATTTTGTTAAGGCCCAAATTTCCAATAATCGTGTGACTCCCTAGCAACACTCAAAAAATAAGAGATTATCTTAGCAACTGCCTAACAAACACTCTGATAATGCTATCAACACCTTAGCAACCCTCTTTAAGACTCCAAACAGCCACTAAGAACACCTTGGCAACTGCTTACTAGCACACTATTATTCCTAGTGGGCTTTACTCTCATTTTCCAGTTATACATTAACAACCTAGCAACTGCTTAACAACATCCTAACAACCACCCACAGCATTTTGCCACCAAAAACATCCCATCTACACCCTAGCATCTACCTAAAAAACCCAACAGCCAATTAGAGCACCTAACAACTGCTTAAGAACACCCTAGTAACCACCCAAAACGTTGTGACAATGTTTGCATGGCAAAGCTACACTTACATTTTCCAATTGTTTATCCACAGTCTAGCAACTGTTTAACAAGCACCCAAAACATCTTATTTACACCCTAACATCCACCTAAAATTACCAAACAGCCATTCAGAACATCCTGCCTAACAACGCCCTAGTAACCACCCAAATATAGTGAGAAATGTAAAACAGCCAAGCTACACTTACATTTTCACAGGCTAGAAATAATAGTAGCCTGAGCACTAACCTGTGCTCTAAATAATGCACTTTATGTGAATATTAATGTTTTTTTCTTGCCTAGGGTCCACCTGGTGATGTCATCCACCCTCTGCCCATCCACGCCAGCCCCAAACGGAAAAAGAGGAACATTGATGCCAGCCAGATGATGGATGATGCTGCAGACGCCAACTACAAAGACTATGAGGACGGCATGGAGGAGATATTCGGCTCTCTGAACTCGCTCAAACTGGAGATTGAACAGATGAAACACCCGCTGGGCACAGAGAGTAACCCCGCCCGCACCTGCAAAGACCTGCAGCTGTGCCACCCAGATTTCCCAGATGGTGTGTATCACACACACACTTCCAAGTGTGTTAATGACTCTTTTAAACAAAGCATTAGGAAAAACAACAATAACAGAGAGGGTACCCATGATGCTAATGAAAATAACATGAAGAGAAGCCCTAAGCAACCACCCAAACCACATCCTAGCAACCGCTCAGCCAAGCACTACTCATGTTTTCCAACAGCGGCTTAGCAACCACCTAGAACATTCTTGTAGCCACTCAGAACACAGTTAGCAACTACCTATCAACACCCAGATGATGGAAACCAAACATATAGATGCAGTAACAAAATTGAATTCATTAAAAAAACACATTTAATAAAAAAATTCCAGTCAATTTCTGGAAACTCCGCAAATGTTTCCACAAAAAAGTTCCAAACAAATCAGTAATGCCATGCTTTTTCCGACGCCTTGTAACCCTTAAGAATGATCTTCATTTGTAGGTTTAATTGAAAATATAGTGACATACACAATTATTTGTGATTACTGATTAAGTGCCAAATCACATGATTAAAATGACCTGATCCTCAGCCCTATATTAAACGAGTCATGTCTGAAAATATCAGCGATACATAAAGCTTACGATGACCCTCGTTTCTCTGTTTTCAGGTGAATACTGGATTGATCCGAACCAGGGCTGCTCCAGAGACTCTTTCAAAGTGTACTGTAACTTCACAGCAGGTGGAGAGAGCTGCATCTTCCCCGATAAAAAGAGTGAAGGGGTAAGAAATGTTCTCCCGACAGCCACAAAGCGGAACACTTGGGGACGGCTTCCCACAAAAATCCACATCAAGAGTAAAACAGCTTTGATGTCAGAATAACTGAGCACAGCACCGCTTTAAAAAAACATCACATGGCAAAATTAAGACTAGATTCATCTCACGGTTAGTAGTCCACGGATTCCTGAAATACCTCCAGAGAGAAATGTTCAGCTTAACACGCAGAGAGGGATACAGGTACAGCCTGCTCAATATGTCACACTGTCTTAAGGTCACATCTGATTTAGAGGGGTTTTTTTCCACTGAAAATCTATGGGAAGAGATCCTCTGCACATCACCATGACATATTGAACGACCTGTACTTTCTTTGACATCAGCCTGAATCAGGTCTACACCAGCTATTCAAGACCAGCCAGAAGCAGCGTTCCTGAATATAATGAGGGTTCTTGTATGCTAGTTGTTAATGATGTTTGTGTAGTAGATTCTGCACACAAGTGTGACGAGTTATTTGCCTTAATGAGTCTCGGAAGCGTCACTGATGGAGAATCACTCAGTGGGGTGTGAAGGTGACTCTCAGCACTAACTTCAGTTCTTCCACAGGTCTCTCTTCACACCAGCAGATGCAGACAACAACAAAAAACCCTCTTCAGGCTTATTCTCACCTCGCACAAATATTTAACAGGGCAAGCTTTAAATTCAAAATTCAACCCTTGCAACGCATCAGACGGCTCCGGATGCAAAAAAAAAAGATTTAATTATGTTTAATTGAAGCTATACATTTTGTAAGCCTTTTTAGTATACATAGTGACCTAGTTGCTCAGGAAAAAAACTATTATTAAGTATTATACACTACCGCTTAAAAGTTTGAGATCAGTATAACTTGCAATGTTTTTAAAGGAGTCTCTTATGCTCATCAAGACTGCATTTATTTGGTCAAAAACACAGATATATAAACAATAACACTGCAAAATATTAATACAATATAAAATAATGTTTTTATTTTAATGTACTTTATAATATAATTCATTCCTCTAATGCAATCAGCTGTTACTCTGGTATTTAGTGTCATATGATCCTTCAGAAATCATTTTAATATGCTGATGGATTATTAGAATGATCAATGCTGTGATGTCAAGCATTGTTTTGGAGTCTGTGATTGACAATGTAAATCTATGTTATACCTTTTTATATATATATATGAAATTAAACGCATCACTGGTAAAGTATTATTTTTGTCTTTCAAGCAACTTTTGAACAGTAGTGTATTATGATAGAAAAGCTTTCTATTATAATTAAATTATTTTTTTCCATCTTTTATTGGTCAAAGAATCCTGAAAAAATAGTATCACATATCTGCGTATTAAAATGATTTCTGAAGGATCAAGGACACTGAAGAAAGGAGTAATGCACTGAAAATTCAGCTTTGTATCACAATAATTAAAATATATTTTAAAATATATTCACAAAAAAACTGTTATTTTAAATTGTTGACAATATTACATTTTTTTAAATATTTTCGATCAAATAAATGCAGCCTTGATGAGCAAAACTTTAAAAACCAAAACGATGTTTGAGGAGCAGTGTGTATTTAATTCTAATTCTATTTGATTCTAATAGATCAGATAGTAGTATTGTATTTTGTCAATTGTAGGGCTTTATGTTTAATGTATTCATTTATGACCCACGGCATCCATCTTTATGTACACGGCTGTTCAAACCTTCTTGTCTTATGTGAAAGCCTCTGCCTCAAGACAGATTAACAACTACACTGCATAACAGATCTAAATAATTCCCACAGGCTACCTGTTACTGTACTTCCTGTCTGTCATCAGTATTGACTCTAGCTGACTCTCTCTCTCTCTCAGGCCAGACTCACCTCTTGGGTGAAGGAGAATCCAGGGTCGTGGTTCAGTGAATTCAAACGTGGTAAACTGGTAAGAGTGACTCCTCTTTCTTGTCCTCCTGAAACAGTCTCCTATTTTACAGAGCAAAATGGCTCGCTGGCCCAAAGACAGTCCAGGCACATGGTATAGTCGCTACAAGAGAGGGTCTATGGTAAGTAGGAGTGCATGAGAGAACGGGCCGGTACCGAGGGTCCGTGGATCTTCAGTGTTTCGGGACCATCGGTCTCTTGGCAGCCCGTGCTTCTGCATGCTTCTCGGATCCCTTCATGGCCGAGCATGCTCATCATCAGAACGACAGAGAAAAGTGTGTTTGCTCAGACTTATGGGTAATCGGAGGACTGTGGGTGGAGACGTCAGTCAGTATGTTGTCCTGGCAAGAGAGTGATTGACATAAACCTGACTTACCTTAGAATTTGTAGATTTGTTGATGTGAAAGGTCTGACTGATGGAATCTAACCCGTCTTCTGTTTCCTGTGAGCTGAGGAAATCACCTTGAAGTGACTGAGTCTGTGAACACAACTGTCGCTCTGCTCCACATGCTAATGAGATGCAAAAGGGGCATCAAACAGCTTGCATTTAAGATACCTTGTTATAGAATTGCATGCATCCTTTGCAGAGACGACGATCACATTGCGTTAAGTGAAAAGCTTTGTTTTTGAAATAAATGAGATCAATTTTAAAAATACACTATTTAACAATGCATCAGGATTATAAAGTCAACAACATGCCAACATCAAACTGCATTGGAATAAAAATGTATATAACATTTTTTAGTCGACATCAGTGTTGCCAGGTTTGCCGTTTTCCCACAGAACTGGCCTACTTTAACGATCTTTCATATATATATATACATATATTGTAAACATATATACAAATTGAAGATAAGCTGCTTTTATAAGGCAGACAGTGGACATTCACTAGTGTTTGGAACAGAGCCTTTGTGTCCGTGGCGGATCTCAGTCACTGAGCTTCTGGGTTCAGTCTCTCTTGCCATTCAGCTGTGATCATGAGGTAATGTGGTAATGGGCAGGTGTTTATTGTGGGTCGCATGCATGCATGCAAAGTCAATGCATATGAGTGAGTGAGAGGACCTCCTAATCGTAAGTATATAATGATGTGTGTGTGCATGGAGCATGCGCTTGCTCTCAGTCAGTCCCATATGTGTGTGTTTGTGGATCAGAGGAGATGGAGTTTTCTTCTAAACATGGGTTGGTATATTCAAGAATGAAAACAAAACATTTGCATATTTCCGTAATGCAAATGTTGCATCACACCACAAGGGGAGAATTTGCATATAAACCAGTACAACTCATTTGAATATATTAGTGGTATTTTTCAGTGGAGTCTAACAAAGTTTATCTTCCATGTTTGAATGTGTAAATGAATTTTGGTGTTTAATACATGCAGAGCTGATCTGTACTGGGAAAAGAGTTTCCTGCTCTTGCCTGACTGATGAGTGTTTAGACATGATAGACACAGATCAATGTTTAACTGCATAGAAACTTGAGGTGATTTTTCTTTTCTTTTCTTTTTTTTATCAAAATTGACAGTAGAGACATTTTTCAATATTCCAAAAAATGTTTTCACTAGTCAATCTTTTATTTTTTTAGTTAAATAAATTTACTTACAATCTACTTTTTAAGAAGTTAGTTTCGGGTAATTTATCTTATTTCTGCAACACTTTGGTAATTAGTATTATTATTTTCTAATGCTTCACCTGAAATATTCCTCAAAGAAGAATAGTTTTTTTGGCCATTGTGAAGTTTTCAAACCAAATCTAAAATAATAGTGATCAAAGTAGCGTGGGATAGGAGGGGTGTGATGTGTAGTTTTCAGCAGAACCTCTAGGGGGCATCTGTCCGGCAGTTATCTTCACCGCACCGCTGTCTGATTATCTGCGCAGCTCTCGTACGTGGACGCGGAGGGCAATCCGATCGGAGTGGTGCAGATGACCTTCCTGCGTTTACTTAGTGCCACGGCTCGGCAGAACCTGACCTACAACTGTTACCAGTCTGTGGCTTGGCACGACCAGGACCTGGACTCTTACGACAAAGCCATCCGCTTCCTGGGCTCCAACGATGAGGAGATGTCTTACGATAACAACCCGTACATCAGAGCCGCCGTCGATGGATGCGCGGTAAGAGCGGAAATACTACTATACCGTTTCAACCAAAAAAATTTGTGCTGTCGAACAATTAATCGCATCCAAAATAATAAATAATAATTTATTTACATAACATATGTGTGTGTACTGTGTATATTTATTATGTGTATATAAGCACACACGTGTATGCATATATTTATGAAAATTTGTATATTAAATATATTTATAAATTATATCAATATTATGCAAGTAAATATTTAAAAAATATTTAAAGAGTGTGTGTTTATTCATACAGTATGTACATAACTATACATAGCACACACGTACATATTATGTAAACAAAAATCTTTATTTTGTATGTGATTTATTAACTTTTAATAAAAGTTGTCAGACTGTCCAAAATAAAAGTTTTTGTTTGCATAATATAAGTGTGTGCTGTGTATATTTATTATGTGTATATATAAATACTCAAACATGCATGTATATATTTATTTTTTATTATTATTATTTATTAATATTGTTTATATATAATATAAATTATATTCATTGTAAATATACACTGTATTTGCTTGTATTTATATATACATAATAAATCTACGCAGAACACACACACATATAATACATATATGCGTTAAGTATGTATGTACACAAAAACCTTTGTTTTGGTTGCAATTAATCGTTTGACAGCACTAATAAAAATACATTTTAATATTGAGAAGTTGTTTTTAGAAAGCTTAAACTGAAAACTCTCACTTTCCTTCCTCCTGCAGTTGAAAAAGGGTTATGAAAAGACTATTCTTGAAATCAACACACCGAAAGTGGAGCAGGTACCATTTGTTGACATTATGTTCAACGATTTTGGCGGACAGACGCAGAAGTTCGGCTTTGAGGTTGGACCGGCCTGCTTCATCGGCTAAGACTGCTCAGCGAGCACACGCGAACAAAACATATTCATTTTCTCCGAAAACAAAACACAAGAAAGAAATAGGACGACTTATTTGTAAAGTTTTGTGTTTCCAAACAAACCCAACAGATACCAAAGTAAGGATAAAAGAAATTTGAAGAAAGAATGGATGTCCAAACAATGGGTTCTTATAACAGAGCAACCTTTTTAACCTCGGTGTACCTTCTGCATCACATGCAAGTTTTGAAACTGGATGAGGTCATCACTCATGTCTCTCCCAGCCCCGCCCACTTTACGCTCATCCGACTCTTCGCCCCTCCCACAGGCTGTATAGACAGATTAGATCCATCCTTTAATTTCCCTCCTGTTCTTGGACTCATAGCTTTACGCACGTTTGGTTTCGGGCTTTCTCGTACGAGAAATCTTTTCCGTTGGTTTGTTTGCTTGGGTTTTATGTTGTTCTTCTGTCTGCTTCTAAGCTTTGTTTTTTTGTGCATACTTGTCTTCCATTCCCTGGAATGGTGATTATATATATAAATATATATAAATATTTTTTTCTATGTTTGTAAGTACTTTCTGTATATTTTTTTTCTCTGGTGAAGTGTTTTTTTTTTGGTTCTGGCTTCAAAACATGCATGTGAACCCATTGAGCGATAAGGACAGAGCTGCTGGTTATTGGAAAAAATGCTTTTCTAAAAAAAAAATAATAATAAAACACCCCCCAAATAAGAGCCTGAGGAAATTTCCAGTGAATCTGAAGAAGAGAAAATAAAGGAAATGATTAAAATACGACAAAAAATCAACTGCAACAGCAACCAAATGTCTTATTCCAGATGTGAACAGCGTCTTTTTGTAATTTAAACAACAAAATGACAATAAAAGTACGAAACAGCCGTAATGTGAGCATTAATTTGCTACCTGTCATGTTGAAGTGGCTTCCGTGGGTCTGTGAGACCGTGACCCACGTGTCTGAGGGGAATCTTCGATCTGTCGTTCATGAATCTGTGCTTCCCTGTATCAGAAGAGCACACCATCACACTGAGGAAACACAATATCGGTAAACTAGGTGCTATTTCCTTCTGTCTGTGGTGCTAAAAATATATACCTTTTTCCTGTACTTGTTTGTTGTAATGAAAACGGCTCTGCGGTGATGCCCAAGCGCTTCCACGTCTTCTGTCAAAGCCCTAGCTTTGCTTCCCGAGGTGGGGAAGTATTTTTATGCATGCCGTAAAATCATATTCATTTGTAGATGAGAACACGTTTTTTCTTCTCTTATCATTCCTCGCTGCGTCCAGATTGTTCTACGGAGATCACTTGTGGTCCTCCGAAGGCTTTAGCTCGCACTTTACATTACAGCGTTCACATCAGAGTCTTCTCACACGATCTGAAAAGGTTCAACGGAGCACAATGGCTGTTGTGATAGAGTTATCGCCCCTATCACGGACCCTGTAATGTAAAGTGTTACTCTAGAGCCTTTTCACGCACTAAAAGTTTCAGCATTTAAAAACCGCTCTGGAGAATTAGCTTGGGACCTTTTCATTAGATCTTTTTGGAGGGCTCTGTGAATATTTTAACCAAAACGCTTAGAGGAATGAATAGTTAAGCTTCAGCTTTCCTTCCAAAGAGATTTCTCTTAATTTAAGAGACTTGAAGACCAAGAATCTGATTGCCTTGTGTGATTATTCAAGAATGTTGTACATTGCAAAAATTTCGCCAGCGTATATTCCTTCATCTGTCAGAATTTGTTTGTCATTGACTAGAGCCATCTTGTTATTCATCTTATCACCTCTTTTGCCACTACTAGACATTTTCCTGCACTCTTTTGTTCTGCTTTTTGACCACTAGACCTGCTACTGCAAGACCCTGCTCAAAGTTTTTGATTAAATATGACTTGAACTGTTTTTTTAAGAGGATTCAACATGGAACATGAGGTTTTGACACAATTTTATCAGCACGAAACAAATTTCAACCGATTCTTCTGTACATTTCAAAACCAGCAGTGATGCTGCCAATAAAGTTTATTCTGTTTTTTTTTTTTTTTGTCTTTGTAATGTTTGTTTGTTTGTTTTTGCGGTCGTGTCAAACCTGTGTACGAGAAGATAGAAGAGATATTGGTTTTGTGTCAATAAATTCAGGTTTACTGTGTCCACCCACCCTTGTATGTGTTTTGAAGCATTAAAACTTTCCTGTATGCATGAAAATGTTAAGCTTTCTCTTCCTGTTTCTTCCCACAGCCATATTTCTTTTTTTTTTATCAGCCGTATGATACATCCTCTCAGTGCTCCGATGAAAACAGGCCTGTCCTTCATTGTGAAATGGAAAGAGAGCGATGTGTGTTGTAACTCTCTACCAAAGCCCATGTTCCTTTGTAGTATATTTATTGTATTATTTAAAAATAATAAATGTTAATTGATACCAGTAGTGTTCTTGATATCTGATAAATACATATCTGATATCAGATATACATCTTTATATCTGATAACTGTTATCGCTGTGATACATTATGTAGAGCTGCTGAAGAGGAGACGCATGGATATGTGGAATTAATTTTTAAGGTTCTCTCTGGATATCTGGAACAAAGACTGAAAAGGCTTTTCTTAGCGTATGAGATGTATATTTAAACAAAGTAGAAAGGGACACACTTCAAGCTGGAATGATGCTTGTATGATATTATTTTGGTGAGTATTTTAACACGAACAAACCTGATGGCCGTGTTCTGCAGCATGACAATGGAACTAGAACATCTGTAAAAAAGAATTATATTTCATTGATTAGACACACAAAAATATTTATTAATTAAAAAAAAAAAAAAAGTATAGCTGCAATGCATCTAAATATATTAATTCAGGTTTAATTGGGACATTTCCCCCGGTCATTTCAAATTATCAATTAACTTTTTTTCTGAAGTAGGATTTAAAAATACCCTTTAAAATACAGAAAATGAAACAGCTTTAAAAAAAATTATATATATATA
>JAUMHP010048207.1:0-22871 GCA_032361065.1 Enteromius trimaculatus | reverse complement strand
GTCTTTTTTACAGTGAATATGTTTATCAAACAAGTCAAAAGAACAGCAAAGACCATCTTCAAACTGCAACAAAAGCAACAGAGGAAAAACATCCTTTGTTCACTGGTGGTCTCTGATGGTCTCTGGTGTGTGTTTGTGTGTCTTTTTCCCGCATTCCACCATCGCTCTCCGCTCCGCCGCGCTCTCACTTTTGCCATGGTTGCCATGGTGACATCTACACATTTCATGCCAGCCCCACACACTGCAGACATATTTGTTTGGCTAGTGTAACTTGGCCCCACAATGAAAGACGCTTTTCAGCATAACACCTCCTAATCTGGAATTGAGCTTTCTGAAGGGGCCTGCTGAGCACAAATTCAAATATAGTTTCTCTATGCTAATCTGGCTGTAATCCTCCAGCCTTTGGGTCCTGAAACATCCTGTCAACAAAAAAAAAAAAAACCTTGTTTGTTTTTCATTTTCTCCAGCACTTCCCCCTCAAATGTAGCATTCTTTACCAGCACCGAGGAAGCATGACGCGGTTAAACCGATGACCAAGAGCTTTATTTTTTCTTTCGTCCACTGCCGAATATCCACAGTGTGTTCCCATAGTGAAACCCAGCAATGCACCAAGACCAGGATCTCCTCATGAACTTTGCCCTCTGCTCCCCTGTAGCAGCTGGTCATAGCATGCACTTGTAGCACCCAGACATCGGCTTAGTTAATATGTGCCCGCTACGGCTAACATATCCATCATGGAGGATGTGTGCTCTCCCCGTACCCTCCTGGCTTTTCTTGCACACCGAGCTTCTTTTCCTCATTCATCACCGGTGGCTTTAATGTTAGCGAGTCTGCTGGTGAAGCCATGGCAACAAGTCTCTGTATAAAACAATCTCTAACCAGGTTCTTTTCAGAGTGTTACTCTCAGGTTAAGTTCTTGAGGCATTTTGACCTCTTGTGTCTAGCTAGGCAACATTTACAGCATTGTTGTATTAGCTGGGGAGCTGTTAGTGGAAGTGTACATTATGAAGGTTTAACTATTCCAAGCCTAAATGGCCACAATATAACCCGCTGATTTCCAAGCTTATATAAACATTTTACAATGAAATGTAAAATAAGTGTTTTCGGTTTAATATATTTTTACTTTAGTCCTCAGTGTCACATGATCATTTTGAAATTATTCTAATATGATGATGATTTGGTGATTAGGATGTAGTAAGATCAATGTTGAAAACAGTTGTGCTGTTGCTTCTTATTTTTTATTTTATTTTTTTAAAAACTTAACTTAACTCGAATTGAAAAAAAAATGTTGTAACAATTGTTTTGACAGTAACTCTTTATTTATATTAATCTCTTTTATTGTTAAATAAAACAATGAATTAAATACATATATAGACCCTTTCCTCATTTGTTTATTTATTTATTTACTTATTTAATTTAAATCAAACAGCAAACCAGGTTAGGCTGATTTAATCAGTTAAAAATATATAATAATTTTTCCAAACCAATAAACTAGATCAGGTTGGTTTGTGCAGTTTTGTGAGCAGTTCTTAAACAAAATCTTGATTCAATATTGAAAACCGGTCACATTTTTATTTTAAGAACCAATTATCAATATTAACTGCTAGCTGCTTATTAGCATATTGGCTGTTAATCAGTGCTTATAAAGCTCATACTTATGCCTTATTCTGCATGACCATATTTTAGATCCCTTGACCCTACCTAAACTCAACAATGAACTATTAATAAGCAGCAAATTAGACGTTTTTTCAGGAAACTCTTAGCTTATAGAGAACATGTGTTCCCTATTCTAAAGTGTTACCTGAAATCCTTATACTACATACACCTACAGTACAGAACCCAGTACAGATGATCCTCACAAACTCACCCAGGGGTGATGTGTCAGTAAATCGTTCGTTCCTCCATGGCTCCTATCTCTCCCACTGCCCTGTGAACTGACATGGGCCTCTTCAGCAGCTTTTCATGGGGTCAAGAGAGCAGCTGTTGACTTTATAACTCTGCAGAGCCTGCCGTTTCACAGCTAGCTACCGACTTTAAACAGGTCTATTAAATGTGCATTCGCCACATCGCAGCCAGACAGTGACAAGACAGCCATGGAAGGGGGTACACAAGTTTGGAATGCTCTTGTCAAGTCCGCTGAAATATAACTTGCTAAGAAGAAGTGTCATTATAAAGGTAAAGAATGGGGAATGGGGACTGTGTTGACTTTTATGGTCTTATATTCGTTCTTTTTATTCTTCTTTTTCCTCACAGTGCTTTACTATGTTGAGACTGTAAAGCACATGTAATATAACAGTTACATTAAGGTTGTCTATTGAACGTCAGTTGTAAAGGACAACGCTGAAGATAAACCTACTGATTATTTTGTCTTGTCACATTGGATAAGTGCAATCGTAAATTGAAGAAGAAACCACGGAAAGCTTGGTTTTAACACCTTGACTCCATCCAAAAGTGTATTTACTCACGCCATGTTGTTCTTAACGTTCTTTATTCCGTGGAACGTACATTTAGTCAATAGCGTCCAAAAACAACACCAAACTTTTTTTTTTTTTTTAAACGCCATACAGGTCATTTATTTCTGCGAACTGTTAGGTTAATCCAGAGAATAAGACTCAGAAACCGTGACCAATTAGCGATTCAAAACACGAACCCCCAATTAAAACTACTAATTAAAATGTTAAAGAAATAAACAGTGCTATTCCTTTTCAGAGTTGAAGTTGACTTGGTGTGGAGTATTTCCCCAATTTGAAACAGGAGAAGGAAGCTAAAGGAATAAAGAAATAAGTGACAGTGCAAACAAACGAGTCCGGGTTCATCTCCACGTCGACTAAGCCCTTGTCACCACGCATTCTCTTGATTTCAAGTCTCTGTCGCGTAAACAGACCCCCCACCTCAACACGCTAGCATCCAAATAACGACAGGGTCATTCCTGCTAATTAAAACGAAGGTAAACACTCTTCTTTTTCACTTTTTTGGGAGTTAGTGGGGTCAGAGGGAAGGGAGGGGAGGACACACATATGCGCACAAGCGTCTTTCCAGACTCTGCTTTTGGTAATCCACTATTTATTCATCCCGGGTAAACTCCACAAGATGGACAGGGCACGGTTCTCCATGGCGGAAGAGGGGGTTGGGGTGTGTTAGCAGACAAGCTTCTCCAGCCTCTGTATGGAGCTAAGGAATTTTTCATTAGTGAACAGCTGGGTCACAAGTGGCTCCAAAGCCATCTTAATATTGTGTAGGCCCACAGATTAGGCTGCCCTGAAAAGGAGCCAACGCGTGACGTTCTCCACCGAATCCTGCCTTTGCATATTTGCAGAGCCCTCGCTTCAGAACACCTTATATTACTGTTTGTTTTATTTCTCAGAAGAAGGCCCTCCAGGGTCAATAGTAATTATGAAGCCCTCTACTCCAAATGTTGCTTTTTAACCACTTCAGCGCTGAAGAATTCCACTCATTGTTTTCCTTCTCAAGTGTGTCTTAGGAACGGATGGGAACGGTACACTAGATCAGTGATTTGGCTCTGTGCACCATACCATTGATGATATCAAGTGGTACTTTGATATACTTCATGCTACATGTTGAGAACTTATTTAAATGTATTATTTATTATAAATAATATATTTATTAGTATGTTACACTATTATTGCAATAAATAAATATGATTACATTATTATATCTAATTCTATTCTATTTAATATTCTATTAAATGAAAATATTATAATATTGAATTGTGTCATCTATATGAATAATATATATTATTATTATATGTAAAATGTATAATTCTTTTTTTTAAATAATCGAATGTCAAATATATACCACTAATTTTAAATAATATATCAATTATTGTTATTATTATTGTTGTTGTTGTGTAGACATTTTTTAAAATAGGACTTTTTAAAATATTTTACCATATGTCTGGCGTTTAAGTGTCGTAATTATATGGTGGTGTAACATTGTTCCTGTTCTTCGTCCAAAAGCATGTCATCCTCTGGTGCTAATGCCAAGGATTTGGTCTGACCAGTACTCCTTTCATTAGGCTATCTATGGGAAGTTATGGCTCATAGCATACGTTATGCCATCTGAGAGTTATTAGTCCCACTTTAAGCAGATTGTCTGCAGTGGCCTGCGCAGCAAAAAGGCCTGTTAGCCCTCATTTAAAGTGGCTTGGAAGGGTGAACCACTGAGTTATTAGTATCATTAAACAGGTACAGAAAACTTTACAGGGAGCCCTTTGTCTGTTTGCTTACAAAATCTCTGTCATTTTCCTTTTGTTCATTCCATTTTTTCTCATTCGCTTTTTTTTTTTACTCTTAGACTTTTTCAAAATAGAGTTGATTCAAGAGTCCTCGCTCTCTCTCGCTCTTTCAGATGCTCTCTCATTTGCAGTGCATGTGCTGTAAAGATGTCAGGTCTCCAACGGGGCCAGAGAGGAGATGAGCATTACTGCAGGCTTAAGTTACAGAGCAGAACGCTGTGATGAGAAGCAGAGCAGTCTGCAGAGCTCTTCCCGTAACTCACGCACTTCTGCCTCCTTTACAAGGGAACACGCTGTAGCACAATGACAAAGAGTTTGGGAGATGCTAAAAGGGGAAAATTCACTGATCTTTATATCTATGAATCTCGTCTTTTCTCCTGCTGAAAGAGACCTCTAAAAAGCTAGTTTGTTGGGCTTAAGATGTATAGGATGGTCTCCTGGACTGGCTAAACTCATTAGGCTGGTCTTTATTGATGGTTTTGAGCATGCTTTTAACCATCCAGTCTAGGAAACCAACTGGTCAACCAGTTAAATTAGCTAAATACCATTTAAAGCTAACTATAGTGCCATTGTTTTATCAACAGGGAGCTAAAAGTGTTTAGCCGGTCAACCTAAAAAGGTAAAAGGTGATCAAATTATCACCCTCAAACCAGATCGCCTTAAGCTGGTTTGATCTTTCTTTTTGTTTTCAGTAGGGAGGCGAAAGCTGTTTGATCTAAACTTGCAATCAGCATTATCACGAAGCAACCGATGATTCTCCAAACTCTCAGCATTTTATGTTTATTTGTAAATCAGATTCAGATGGGTCAGATCTTGCATGCAGTTCCTCGTGCTCACGCCCACTCAATCCCTCTTTTCTTTCATGTTTTGTGAGAGGCAGCACTGTCTCTTTGTACATAGGAGCTGTGGTTCTGCATTGAACATGCTCACTGGAGATCTACAGCTGTCCAAACACACACTGTGTACCTGTCTGCCTGATGCCCAGGCTTAGCTGTGTACTCAACCTCCACCGCTCACGGCCCTGCTGTCCTTTTCATATCACTGCAGCCATCTCTCCACACTCATCCTTCAATCCTTTTTTGTGAACTGTTTGATTTTTTTTCTTCATACCCTTATTGTTCAAAAGTTTGGGGTCATTAAAATTACAAAATTGATTCATCATAAAATATATTTCTTGAGCAGCATATTAGAATAATTTCTGAAGGAGCATGTGACACTGAAGACTGGAGTAATGATGCTGCCAGCTTTACCATCACAGAAATACAATTTGAAATATCTACAAAACATTTTAAACTGTGACAATATTACTGTTTTTGATCAAATACATAAATGTTGTAAAAACTTTATTAATTTTATTTGAGTAGACCACCATTGCTTTGTTCCAAAACCTAATGCATAAATTTAAAGACTGTTCCATGAGGTAAAGGCAGTATTTCCTTTAGTTAGAAAAGACAATCCCAGAATGCATTGCTACACTACTAATAATGCTACTAATTTTTTTTTAAGGTAAGTGATTGCAAGCAATTTATTTTAGCCACATAAAAAACATCAAAAAAACACATGCAACCACTTACCTTAAAAAAAATGTAGTAAATTAAATTAATCTTTTTTTTTTATTTCTATAAAGCAAGTCTATAAGCTTGTAGAAAAAAAATAAGATGGCAGACAAGGCAAAAACTAACAATAAGGTAATATGTAATATATTTAATGTTCCATGTAATTGAAATGTATATAGCTAAAATATGGTGTTAGCTTAGCAACATGCTAACACTAAAGTTTCTTGAAAGAAGTGATTAGTCATGCTAATTGAACAGTGTTTCAATCAGTCATTTATGAGGTTCGGTGACAGTATAGACAGCAAGGCACCTGACTAGGTTTTGAATCAGAGATTCTGTGTCTCTCCAGATATGTTTTCTTACAGACATATGTTAAGACAGCCTGATTTGTGTTAACTCAGCTTGCGAATGTTGCACTTGGCCATATATTTCGCTGAGAGGCATTGAGGAAAGTGTGTAGACATGTTTGGACACTGATACTCTCCCTCAGCCGTGCCTCCTACCTCTGCGAATGACCCCTCAAGTTACTATGTCTTTCAGTTCACCGGAGCAGAAAGCATTTTTGATGATCACTCCTGAGAATAATTTAACTGCTCCACCAGGTAGAAAACGCGCCGTATTTTTGAATACATCTCCTCACGTTGTGATACAGCTCAGTTTGTCAGATCAATAAGGGGCCTTCAGCCACGCGTGGAATATTTGCCTGTCAGGAGCCGCACGATACACATGTTTCTGTGAACAGAAAGAGAAAATTTAATATGTCACATAACCACTTTCCAAAAGAGTAGGACAGAACCCTGAGGCACTGATTTCATTTGCGTCCTCAAATGTCGCATGTGTTTTTGGATCGAAAGCACACTCAAAAACACAGATTGAACATGAAATATGTTGTATAATGAGAGTTACCAGTCAAATTGTGTATGATGACGATGTTGATGGCCGTAAAGCTGCGTTGGGTTTTTCGTCAGAGCATAAAGCGACATTGATCCGCATTGATTGCGGTGATTAGATGTTTAGTGACGCTCATCATTCATTTCGATAGTCCTTAAATGGCAGATTCATGATTGTGGGAATTCATGTGCACGTCGTATAACAGTTCAGGTGTTGAATTCTGTGGGGTAATAAATCAGCTGTTGCAAAACAAATATGAATAACAATCCCTGAAGCCAGCCAGCCACCTACCTGCACTGAAATCCTCCCAGCATTCTTAGATGCACAAGACAATGGTGTCATAGACCAAAGGAGAACCTGTCTAGGCAAATCGCTTATCCATCACGGCGAGGTAGATGATCACATGTTCTTCGCTGCGATGGTGACTCATACCATGGCTTACGAGCCATTTGTTAGCCACAAGGCATATCATCAACACCCCACAAGCTTCAAAAACAGTTTGCGTCTAATTTGATAGATATTTTAAACGAACAGGGGACAAAGTGAGAGATGAAACGTGTCTTCTGAGATCTTCCTTCAGTGTTCCTCAAGAGAAAAAGAGCCCAAAGATTGTTTGATAGAGGAAAACACCTTTGGGCCAGTAATGAAGGTGCACATTCTCCTCTAATGTGTTTTACTTTTACCTGCTGGGAGTTTAATTAAAAAACAAAGAGCCTCAATTTAAAGCCCATTACTATGCTAATTTAGTATAGAGAGGGAGGTGATTAAGCAGCTCTTAGCGTTGACTTGAGCTTGCCCAGGGGAACGTGGTGAAGATACTCTTTATTTGCCTTCATTAGTTCACACTGTAATCTCTCCACGCCGTAGAGAAACGCTGATACTAAGCAGTAATAGAGGCCCATTTCCTCATGGATTATTAAAGAGAAGTTTTACTTTAATGATTATGGTATTTGTCTAATGAAACAGCATTTTTTAGTCTGTGTTTAAAGTTTAAGGACTTGAGTTATGATCAATTGCATTTAATCTCACCTCCCAAAATGGTAGAAGCGTTGCAGTAATTCTTAAAGAATATTAAAGAGCAAAGATTTTATAGCACACTAAACCAGTAGAAACTTTATCTATGTTGGTCGTTCACAACCAACTCGTGATATTGGTTTGGAGTTGTACTCAGTTGCTGATTTTTAGTGCTCGACTTTACTTAAAGAATATAAATGTATTTTAATTTTATGGTCTTTGCGATTCTAAACTGCAAAATGTGCGGTATAACAAGCAGCATATAAGCATTTGTTTGTGTGGAAAGTGTCACAGTTTGTCTTAATCAGATTCCTGGTTTAACAGTAAGTGGGAATCGTTCTAGTGTAATGATGGGTGATGGGAAAAAATGATGTGTATCAGAAAAACATCAGTTCTGATTCTAATGACAGTACTATTGAAACTTATAGAAAATGCCTTAAAATTAAATTAATTGTTCAAAAATACAAAATGTATCGGGATATTTTTTCTCTAGAGAATTCCATACAGAATATGCAGCATTTAGAAATAATTTTCCACTTCTAATCTTTCACTGTTATTCTGCCCTGCACTGTTTTCTCTCACTTTTCCTTGGATCTCTTTCTGTGTTGGCATCCAGGAGACAAGATCCATGTCACAGAGGAAAAAATTAAACAACAGCAACAAAAAAGATCATAGAAGCCATGTAGTCTGTAACCAGGTAGCTCCCAGACACAGTGTCCGTCAGCTCTCTTTAAACCGACCCCCCCATCAAACACCTCAGCCTTCGTGTCTTCATGATTGACACGACCAGAACACATCGCAGGCCTGGGGGGCTCGGTTGAAGAAGCCTGGGGGGATTGACTGTCTTCAAAGTGATTGTTTACAGCTGTTAGACAGAGTCTTTGATGGAAATGTGGTGACATAAGAATCCATTCCAAAATCGTTGCAGGCTTTTTTCCCCCGTTCCCTTGCATGTTCGGTACAGACGAGAGGATAGGTGGTGATGAGAGCATGTGTTGCTAAATGTACGACGATTATCGAGCCGCACACTCCCCCACACCTCGCTCCCTTCTCTAGACTCATCTTTAATCTCCTCTGGGTATGTGATCCTTATCAGCGAGTTAGAGGCATCGAGGGAAGGTCTTTAGTAGTGGGGAAATCATTGGCAACATGTGGTGAAAGCTTTAAGATGTTGTTACACTTTAAGTTGTTCATAAGCTGTTCAAAGAGAAAGAGCGTACTCCGACGGCAACCGTTCTGAGAGGAATTGGAAGGTAGATGTTTTCTATCACCGAAATATCTTTCTCTGATGAGCCGTCAAATGCTTTGTCTGTGCAAAACGCAGACGCCCTGCAGGGGAAATATCATTTCAGAAAACAGGGAACATGTAGGAATTTGGTTGCTTTTGCCTGTAATGTGCAGGGGAATGAGTTTGGGACATAACGCATGCCAGATACAAATCATTATTTGGGACAAAATCTGAATAATTTATTCGGAATAATTGTTTTCTGTTATTTTAATGGTTTTAATTTAAGTTTATTTCCTTCGACCTGATTGTGAAAATGCATTAAATGTCGTCTGGTACCTGTTGCTGTAAGATTCCAATGGTGGACATTTCTTCTCGCCAAACATGCAGCTTTGATGCGTGAATACCAGTTATACCAACACTGAACTGTGAGAGTCTGGAAGCAGATAATGATCTTTTCTGAAGTTATCTGTGTGGATTATCTCTGATTTGACTCGTGGGGTCTGGGTCTGGGGAGGGTCTGAATCAATATTGGCATGGCGATGGCTGAATTGTGTCTGTTGATCCAAATGCGAGGGTCTTATCTGCTAATCTGTGCGCTCAGGTGTTTGGTGGGGAGTGTACATCCTCAGGACATACAAATTGGCTATCTGAGGGACTTTAGAGTCCCCCACTCCCCTCCCCAAGCTTGTTTCGTCTGTGTCTTTCTCTTCCCTTTTTTTGTTGTAGCTTGTATTAATGACTCAATAGTCTTGGCTTTATAACTCATCATTCACACTCATCATTCACTCTCCTCATAGTGTCCACAGTAAGTTCTGTTTCAAAACTGAGTAAGCTGCCTCACAGTCTATTGTTTACTATGACCTCTATCTAGAATGAACATTCTATGCATCGATTTGTTCTGCGTAGGCAACTATATAGTAGCTCGTACATAGCACTCTGCACTGATGACTTGACGACTCCTGTTTTCAGTAGTTTAGTGTTAGCATGTTGCTAAGCTAACACCACAATACTCTTAATAAGCATTAATGCATAGCACATACACAATTTACACACAGTTTTAGTGTTGTTAAAATTAATTCGGACACCTTTTTACTTAGTAGTTAATGAAATTCATGTTTATTTTTAATCATGGATTCATTTTTTAATGAGCTTGTCACGATTTATTTTTTTCAGTGAACAATAATATGCTGCTTTGTTTACTATCCTATTTTCTGATTTTCTTATTTTTTTTTCAAATGATTTAAACATATATTTATTTAAAAGCGTAAGCATGTACGGGCCAAATTTCATTTGTATTGATATTGTTCAGTATAGCATGGATAGAGTATATTTATATATATTCAAGTTTTTGTATTTATTTATTTTTTGCTTGTTCATTATTCATCATATTTGTCATAACAACATGTTATTTCTTATTTATTTATTTGATTTTAGATTTGTTATAAGGCAGCTCAATAATGCACAGGATTCTTGATACTCTTTTTGCTCTTTGAGACCAGCAGCAGAAAAACTGGGCTCTGTAGATCTGTAGATGTTTTGTGTCTGGTGCTAGTACTTTCTCTCACTGTAGAGGTTTATTAAAAAGCCCCAGATGTGGAGATGCATCTGAAGGATTCTACTCTCTAGTCTCTCTTCAGCTTTCATCTCAAACCACAGGACAGAAATCCCCTCCAGAAGACGTGCGGCATCCCAGTAAGCGCCGTCAATGTTTAGGTCTGTCCTAACGTCCGGTTCGCTCTTCCCCTGCGTGCCCATACTCCGCTGCTCACCCAGGCTAATCAGGTAATGTTACGGGGGATCGAGAGCGAAACCCCCTCCACCCCACCCCGGTCGGCCTTCGTCTGCTCACACTGCGGTGTTGTTTTAAAGCGCATTCTTTCGACGCTGAACTTGGAAAGGTATTAAAGTGGGATTAGGGGCTCCTCCACAATCCAGCGCTTGTGTCATTCACTGGGCCACTCTCTTTCACCCCCCTCATCCCGGCCGCCTCCCTCTCTCTCTTTCTGTTACCCCCCGCCTCTGCCCTGTTTGATTGTGGCGATCAGTGGGAGTTGAAGTGACTGTGCCTTTCAAAAGGAAAAAAAGGGGTAGGGTTAAATCCCTACTCCACTGCTCCCTGCTAATTCCCCTTGTTCCTCCAAGAAGGATTTACTTCTGCTGCCAGCTTGTGAAAGGCTTTCTCTGCCCATCCGAAAAGTTAGCCGTCGCCTTCCTGCAGAGGTGTGGTTGCTATAGCAGGGGCGTCATGCGTGGCTATTCCATCAGAGGTCCCGCTGAGAATGGGGAACGGGTCAGGGGGGCTGACGACAGCCAAAAAGTCCGGATTAGATGCCGGGACAAAGCCAGGACAGGAAGATTCCAGAAGGAACAAATGGGAATTACAGCAGCAAAAATAATGCAAAGTGACAGAGAGGGGAAATAGAAAAATAATGGCTTACAAGATTAGAACGGGTGGGGGAAAAGTAGGTGAGAAGAAAAGAGGCGGATAAAAGGGAATGTTTTCATTTGGATGAGAAGGATTCTGAGAGCGGGGCGGCGTTGAGGTGAGCAGGCGAAACTGGAAAGTGTCACCACTGCTCAATAGGGTTCATTTCCTGTGCTTTCCGGCTTTTTTCGCCCTGGAGTCTTTGACAGGGATTCGCATTGTTGAATGAACTTTTGATTCAAACCGAGTCATGATGACAGAATCATTATTCTGTCTGACTTGTTTGACAGATCCGGTGTGTAACTGGTTAATCTAGCCAGAATATTACGTCAGCCATCGTTTAATGTGAACGTTTTGAGGGTTTGGATGTGTTTAGACAGCAAAAACTCCATAAATATGATGGAATGTGCAAAATCATCTTGTTATTGTTACCAACTCATCTTCTTTACAGATGTTTCACAAGACCATATCACAGCGCTGTGGTCTTCATGCCAAAAATTACAACCATGCTAATCTTCAATACTTGCTCAATACTTGATTTGTGAAGGGAAAATAATTCTATTTTCATGAGATTAATGAAATCTGTATGGACGTAATTGCTTGAACAATTGGGAGTAACCACAACAGATCAGGCGATGCCTAAACACAAAATGATGAAGATGTGTTTCTTAGAATTATTCCTTCGCTCAGAGAGGAGCCAGGTACAGTAGACAGATATCCCACAAACACAAGAGAGTTGTTGGCATGCCAACAGTTTAGTTAGGATTAATAGTTTTCCAATGGCAAATAAAAATCTTCTAATCTTCTTATTGTCCCACAATAAATAAAAGATTATAAGCTTATGTTCAGACTGCTAATGCCAGTATCCATATTGTTATCCTCTAATTGAGTTCTTTAAGATTTTGATTCAAAGATTCCAAAATAAAATCGCATTTTACTATACATTAACCCTATTATTAACATATCACTAATCACTTATATTATTGAGAGAACATATTACATTTTAAATAACTCATAATAACCCCAAGTGAGCTATTGTCATGCGATTAGACAATGTTAACTCAAGTCATTAATTATATAATATTTTATAATATAAATCTTTATAGAATATCTTTATATAATATAAATCGATAAATAACAAAACGACAGTCGCAACCAAAAAATCTGCAGCTATACAAAACTCCAACAAACAGCGATGCAGCTGGTCGTGTGTCCAGCGGGCTGTCATTATCAGCTGCCCATCACCATCTTACAATGAAATTACCATCACAAAACCCACCATATTTACACATATTCATCTGAACTCATATTAACACATATTCATCACTGTCAACCAACCCTGTCCACCATCCACAGAATATGATGATGATGGGCATTCTCCCTGTCTCTCCCTCTCGATGAACAATGCCACAGATGAAATGCAGAG
The DNA here is from genome assembly GCA_032361065.1 of Enteromius trimaculatus. Classification (NCBI taxonomy): domain Eukaryota; kingdom Metazoa; phylum Chordata; class Actinopteri; order Cypriniformes; family Cyprinidae; genus Enteromius; species Enteromius trimaculatus. The sequence goes on along the minus strand of JAUMHP010048207.1, from coordinate 10,076 downwards.
ATACGCACAAGCGCCGGGGCAGCTGTCCTACCAGCCAGAGCAAACAAAAGAACCAAGGCTAATAAATCAGCTTTTATGGGCTGGACACTGTCACACACCCGCTTCCTGTAGAGGTGGGCTCCCGCTGAACCTCACAAGATGAGAGCGAGATGGCAATATCTCTGCCTGTAATGAAACCAAAATGATTTTATCGACACCGTTAGGAGGAAATGAAGGCTGTGGGGGTGGCCGCGGTCTGTTATGTAAACAGACATGTATTGTGGTATAGCGGATGATTTTAGAGTTTATCAGGAGATCAGTTCATAGCAACATAGCGTAAATCTGCATTAAATATAAGTGAAATAATATTCGATTTTTATTCGATTTATGCTATTTATATTTTCTACGATCAAAGGATTGTTGTCTAATCACAAACACAAAAAAAAGTAGAAAATTCTCACAAAACAAGATTTTAAGCCATCTCTTCCTTAAGAAATAACTTCCGGTTTCAGTAGCATTGTGTGAGTGGCGCTGGAGCCTGTCTAATCACTGCAGTGAGCGGGGTAAAGCCAGTGGAGCTGAGGGCCCACGCCGCTGATTGAGGTTTGCTGGTGCGTTGGGTAGAGAGGTGATCCCTTATTTCCTCCCATTGGGTTCTGCTGAAGCGTTGAGGAGTTATCCAGGCTGCATTAACAGATGAGCCAGTGTCAAAGCAGATTGCTCAGGGGCTCAACCTCATGCCCCCTGCCCCCTTAATCACCACACTATGATGGACAAGCACATGTAAAGACATTCACTGTGCTGTGATGCCTTCTGATGCTTTACGCTTACTGTACTTTTAAATCTCTCAGAAGGGTAGTTTGCTTAAAAGGAAAAAAAAGTAATATTATTTACAATTTAACATTTCATTTCAAACCTGTATGCTGTTTGTTTTTCCACCATGAAAGTAGTGCAAATATTTGAAAAGTTAATATGACAGAATTCAGTTGTTTATGAGACATGTGCATTGCCATGATTTTGGTTTTGCTCTTTTTATTATTATAATTTTTTTATTTGGCAAAGACAATAACAGTAAAGATGGTTATAATGTGATAAATATTTCAATTAAATAACCATTTGAGCTTGTCTTCATCAAAGAGTCTTCTATTAAATAAATAATTCATATGATATTCACATAATGGCTGAAGTTCAGAAGTTATTAAGTAGAAATTCATCTTTGCTATCACAGAAATACATGACATTTTTAAATACAAACAAATAAAAACTGTTATTTTAAATTGTAATAATAACATGAATTTACAAAATCAAAAGTTTTGTTATTTCTTTGCTTTGTTTTTTTTCATATTCATCATTCTTTGAACATGATTGACAAGCGAGGCCGTATTTATTTTGTAACGTGTGCTTCGAAAACATCTTACTAACACCAAACTTTTAAAAGAGTAGTGTGGGTTTAGAGCAAAATTTTGACCTTATGTCTTTTTAGACAAATTTTTTGTTTGATCATTTACACATATCTCTCTTTCTCTTTGTCCATTTCTCAGATTATTTGCGACCAAATGCAGCGGGTGCCTGGAGAAAATCGCCCCCACAGAGTTTGTGATGCGGGCGCTGGAGTGTGTGTATCACCTCAACTGCTTCTGTTGCTGTGTATGTGACCGACAGCTGAGGAAAGGGGACGAGTTTGTACTGAAGGACGGACAGCTTCTGTGCAAGAACGACTATGAGAGGGAGAAAGACCTCCTCGGCTCTGTCAGCCCAGATGACTCAGATTCAGGTATGAATACAAGCTAATCTATACACCACAGACCATGATGCCAGCGTATTCATGAATACATTTTTAAGGCAGTTTCAGAAGATTTTCTTTGTTCTGTGCAACACAGAAGAAGGCTTTAACTATTTTTTGTTCATACAATAAATGCCAAAAGATTGTCTTTCATTGTATGGACAGAAAACACTAGGATCATTTTTAGAAATATATTCTGTGTTCTAGAGAGGAAAAAACACACAGAAAAGTGTGCTGCTTTAAACAATATCCAACAGATGAAAGGTTCTGACAGAGAGAAGCCACGCTGTGCTGTCTGATGTGGTCAAGTTAAGTTGCTGGAAAGAAGAAGAGCTTGAGTTTCTTTGAGTGACAAGAAGGATTTTAGGCCGTGCTCACCAGCATCGCCTCACTTCTTATCAGCCCCTCCAACTCCTTTTCCCTCACTTCACCCTTCCCTCGCTTTAGCAAGACTACGACAACTTTCCAGGACTTTCGTCTCTTTTCTATTTTCTACAGTTTTTTTGGCATGTGTGCTTAAAGTTAACCCGAGTGCAAGAAGTAAAGTGTAATTCCTAAGAATTTATTTAGTTTGCAGTACATCACAGAAAAAATTGATCAGAAACAGATGAGAGAGAGAGGGCAGAATCAGCCCATCAAGTTTGTATCTCCCGCTGATCACTTAAAAAGGCCAAACCATTTGCAGGCCTAATTGCCAGAGATGTTCACTGCTGATGCCACAAAAGCCACTAGTGCCAAATTGCCGAAGCCCTTAATCTCGAAAAACAGTCATGCTGGGAACGTGCCCATTTGGGTTTTTAACTTTCGAACCAGGCCACGTTATGGAGTTTGGCACCTTTTTTTTAATTACTATTATTATTCTATTAAACACAAGCTGATGTGGCTTATTGGATGAAACCTCCGCCCACTGAACAATAAAGCCAATCCCCCGTTTGACTATAATAATTACAGTAGGAAAGCCAGGAGCCATTTTGTGAATATGGCACATTAGCTGGACCTACTGAGAGAGATTATCACGACACAGGGCAGGCTTGATTAACCCGCCCGAGGATCACCTTAGACTAATTGAGACACTTTGATTAGTTCATAAGAAAAGGCATTGTACATTTTGTGATATGAGGCGAGATATTGAACTTTATGGATTGGCGAGCTTAAATTCTGCTTGCGTTGTGTTCTTTTTGCAAGCATGTTCAACGTTTGAATCTGTGGTTTTGCTATCTGTTTCACTTCTCCTGTATATTAGACCTCATTTCCCATATGTGCTCCACTTTCATACCTTCCCCAAAACATTGCATCCGTTGTGTGTTGGATTCTTATCAGAGATTTATATAGTGTTAAACAGCCAAGCCGTGCACTATTAATTTTAAATGACACAATGTCCAGTCCAATGACAAATTCACATACTTCACAGTCAGAGTTGCCGTTTTGCAGTGGATGTGGCCCACTCATGCACTAATAAATTGATAACAAAAGTATTAAAACCACATGTGTCTCCTTTCATTATGGATGCACTGTGGCTGAATCTCTTCAAATTGAAAAGAACAAAAACATCTATTTATCAGTAGGCTGTCTAAAAAGAGTTTTGAAAGTAAGTACTGATTCCTGTAAATGATGGATTTCTTTCCAGAGAAAAGCGAAGATGAGGAGCTGGATATCAAGCCGGAGAAGGGTTCAGGAGGAACTGGGAAGGGAGATGATGGGAAAGACCCAAGAAGACCCAAACGACCACGTACCATACTCACCACGCAGCAGAGACGTGCGTTCAAGGCTTCCTTCGAGGTTTCTTCCAAACCATGCCGGAAGGTGAGACATCAGTTTTCTCCTTCTCTTGAACACAATCTTTCTATAGAAGCCATCTTGAGGAAAAAAAATGTTTATTTATGAGATGAAGTTTAAAATAAGAAATGCTGGCAAATTTATTTGCAGTTGTGATATTATATGTACTAGAAAGTGGCAATTTATGATGCACTTGTGAGATAGGACAACCTAATCTCACGGCAATTCGTACGTATTTTGTATGACCTCACTCATACGAATTCATACGATTTATTCTAAATCGTACGTATTTTACAAGATGGCAATTCGTATGAATTTGTACGAATGACCTAAACAGAACCCCGCCCCTAAACCTACCATCACGTGATTTTAGACAAATCCTACGAAATCGTACGAGTGAGGTTGTACAAATTAGTACGAATTGGCACAAATTTGGCACCTCGTACGAATATGTACGAATATGTTACGTGAGACTGTGTTGGATAGGAAGTTTTGAGATATGTGAGATGTAAAGTCACGTTGCAATAAATGGTTAAAATACCATAAAAAGTAGCAATTGTAAGATATGAGGTTGCAATAGGTTGCACTTATGTGAACATTTTGAGATAATCGAGAAATATATGCTAAAATAAAGGCACAATAATGAGAATTTTGTTAAACACTCTAAGGTGGATATAGGCTTCCATATATTACACAGACTCGTCACTAAAGAAATCAATGATTTTTGTTGAATAATCTAGGTAAGAGAGACACTGGCTGCAGAGACGGGCTTGAGTGTTCGCGTGGTTCAAGTGTGGTTCCAGAACCAAAGAGCTAAGGTGAGTCCAGACCCTGTGCACTACCTTATTAATCATCCAGTATTACCCGCACAAACCTGATAAAATACATCCAAGGACCAGATAACACAACAATTTTCAAGTAATCCTCCAACAACGCACTAAACCCCTCGCAACTGCTGCCAAAAGGGAAAAAGCAAGCGAGGCTCTAGACAGCAAATCTCAGTCGCTATCTGCCTGAAGCTTAACCTCTCGACGCATTCCACAAAAAACTCCCCAAGAGTTCGAGAGAGATGTACTCACATCCATCCTGCTCTTACGTTAGCGTCTGAAACCCACCTCAGAGCCCTGATTTTATCTTCAAAAGGCTGTGGATAATATAATGCGGCCAGATCAAGCTTGGCGTAGTTCAAGCAGAGGTGAACAACAAGGAGCATCTCTCTTTAGATACTCGAGAGTTGGTCTGTGCAGTTGCAAAGTTTTCTGATTGTGCTTTTATCGTTATTTTTTCAGATGAAGAAGTTGGCGCGGAGACAGCAGCAGCAACAGGAGCAGCAGAACTCCCAAAGGCTGGGCCAAGGTAAAATGTCCTGACATGAACCTAAAGGCAACTGTATAGACCAGAGAAAGAAATCAACATAATTGAATAGCATTTACCGTATCTCCAAACTGTATACTGTTTTTGTATTTTAAGAATCCTATGCAATTTAATTTAACATATTACGATTATTTAAATGCTATGGAAGCCAGTTTCTGCAAACATTTTTAGAAAGGTAATTTTGACTTTTTATCTCAAATTTCTTCCTTTTTTTCTCAGAATTGCGTAATACAACCTCCCAAGTCTTCCTTTTTTTCCCCTCAGAATTGTGAGACATAAACTCGCAATTGCAAGTTACTAGGTCAGAATTGCAAAATATAAACTCACAATTACATGTTATAAAGTCAGAATAGTGGAATTTAGGGAATAGTGGGAACTCAAAAGTCGATAGAATTGTGAGATAAAAACAATCCTTTTTTTCTCACAATTCTATCTATTGCGGGGTTATAAAGTCTAATTCTGAAGGGGAAAATGATTGACATGTACAAAGTCAGAATTGCAAGATAAAAAAGTTTTTTCATATATCTCGCTTTTTTGCTAGCAATGTTGAATTTATATCTCACAGTTATTTCCTTATAATGTAGCTTGCAATTGTGAGTTTATATCTTACAATTACTAGGAAAAAATCGGAATAAGTCGCAATTACCTTTTTACATTTTTTTTTATTTAGTAAAAAATAACTTTAATAAAATGCAACTGTCTACTACAGTCAAAAACATTTGTTTTTATATATTTTAATTTTTACTTTGCATAGATTGTAAAAAGGTTTTGTCTTCTAAAAGGCAATTTTTCTTCATATCTTCATATGGTCAAAGTTTAATTTTTAAAAGAAAATCTAATGGTAGAAAGTGAGGTATCCCAACTGACATCCAACCACACGTCCTCCCAAAAACAGGGCAAGCGACACAGATGACCCCTGGTCGCTGTAGATTAGGTCCAAAAACGACTTCAGCTCTTGTGTTAGGGTGGAAGTGTGTAGGTGGACGAATTAATTTACAACATAAGCACATTGAAGTTGCCTCCACTTTGACCGATCCACCCACCCCGTTCCTTCCTTTGCTGGAAGCGACCCAGCTTCCCGGTTTCAGTAAATCGGTTGTCTCAAGTTGCCATGCAGCCGGGTGCAAAGGATGAGCCATTGTGTGTCTGTGATCTTCACACTCACGGAGTTCACAGACTTCACATTTATAAGACAATCTGTTTCTGGTCAGGCTTGGCAACCTTCCCTGTATTAACCCCGTTTTTTAGGCTAATTTTTTTTTTATTTGAGAGTGTTAAAGAGCTAATCCGTCAAGTAGCGTCTTTTTTGGACAGTTAATATGTTGTTGAGACGATCCAACTGAGCTTCTGTAACAGATGAGTTTGGATGAGACTGTCTGGAAAATAGAAACGTGAAGAATATTATTCCAAGCTCTACGGAGGAGGACAAATGTTTCCTCTACAGCTCAAGAGTCTTAATTCCTGTACAAATATTTGTTGTAAGGCTGTGGAGTCCATTCCTCCATCAGTCATATTTATTTCTTCACTCTCTGCGTTAGTCTTTAGAGACTGTGGAAATAACTGTAAAGCAGTAATATTTACAGTTTGAATACAGAGAACACATTTTCCTCTTATAGCTTTGTTGGATAAAGTACTTGCACTTAAGGCTAAATTTTAATAATCAAAACATTTAATGCCTACTGTACTCTAAGTACATGGCTAATAACATTGCTTAATACATTTAAGAACTAAAAAATCATTTTGACACGTAGTCTATTTACATTTTAAGTTCTTAAAGCAATTTTTGTTGTTGTACATACCAGAGCAAAAATGTAATAATAAACATATTAATTCCACTGAATGTATGTAGCTTATAATATTTCTTAGTATATTTGAGTACATTTTATTTACATTTCGAACCCTTAAAGAAACATATTAACACATTCTTTGTTGTTTGAGATAAAAGCTAGTCTTCCTTTCTTTATTTTGTGTAAAACTGAGGGTTTATATCGACATTTTATTGCTGAACAGACCCCCTTGTGCCCGCTCTCCTGCAAAGCCATAATCCAGGCGATCTTTGAATCATCTTCAGTGATAAACCACAAGCAATAATACTTTTATTTTATAGACCGATGTTGGACTATTCTCACGATGCATTCATTTATGGAGCTTTGACTCTGCTGTGTAGAGCAGAAAGACCACTGTCGAACGTCAGAAGTGTAAAGTCATCACATTGACAATAGTTTCTATCTGTTTACTTCAGCACTTTTGTGGCCTTTGGCTGTGTCACATTTAATAGGATAATTCAAGTCAGATAGTGATCCATCTTTGGTCATGAACCTTACCCTCATGAACCAATAGAACTGTTTTTTTAGAGAAACGAAAGAAACTGATAGGGTGATGGAGACGCTCGAGAGAGACAGCTAGGTGTAGATGAACTATTCTGGTGGTCTGAGATATTGAGAAGTCTTGTGAAGTCAGACTCCCCTTTGGGAAATACCATAGCGGTCTCGAGTAGTCCATGATGTCATGAATCATGGAATTGGGCTGGAATATGTCATCCAATGGAGCCCCACGGTTAATACATCGTTATATTTGTTATCGTAAATCCTATCTGTCTTGGTTATAAGTGTCAGCTTTTCAATAGTTTCAGCTTTGGGGCCAGTGATTGGTGTGAAAACATTCTAGAAAGGACTTGCTGTGTCATGTTGTGGTTCAAGGGTTTTCAAAGTTTTACAGTTACTTTGCAACTCTTTGTATCTGGGTCAGTGAAAGCCAGAAATGTAAAATCATTTATATTAAAAAAAAAAGTTTTGTAGATGAAGATATACTTATGCCCTATTAAAACCAGTGCATTTTTGTTTTAAAATGGGTTTTTAGAAGGTACACTACGTGACAACACGTCACATGACCATTCATGCAGGTGCAACCATATATATAGGTAGATACCCTATTATTTAGAATGTGGACGCATCTACGTGCTTGGAACGGCTGAACAGGGAATCTACCTATACACATCTATGAGTACAACAACGAGCATGAAGTTATTGTTTAAATGTCCGTCAAGGATATGAACATGAATGTGGTAGTCACATCATAGGTTTCAAAAGTCTATGCTTTGGTCCAGTTACACTGAAAAGCAATCTAAAACGGGGTCTGCAGCATTATCAAAGTCTCTGTTTTCGAGGGTGGAAAACACCAAAGTGTAAATGATAGGCGTAACAAAAGGTTTTGTGTTTTAAAACGGAAAATGCACTAGTGCATATGGGGCCCTTAGTGAATGGTCATGAAAGCCATTGTACCACATTTATACACCATCACAAAAATCCATTTTAATTTTTTTTTAATTGTTCGTTATGCGTCCTTGTTCCTTTCTTTCTTTCTTTCTTTCTTTCTTTCTTTCTTTCTTTCTTTCTTTCTTTCTTTCTTTCTTTGTCCTATTTAGTTGTTTAGCTGTCTTTTAGTTTAGTTATTTTAGTTAGTTTTTACTTCATGGATTGAAAAGAATCATGGGTTATGGGTTAGCAAAGTGTCAGTGTGGTAAAGCTCAACATCACATGTCTTTGCGTCCGAGTAGAAGATGTAATGGAAACTTGTGGAAGCCTGTAGAAATGAAATGCAGACATCTTTCTTGCGAGAGCTCACCACTCAAAAGCAGAGGGCTGAGATGGTGGGCTCCAGACTGGAAGCCACAAGAGTCATTCCTAGCCCTCAGCATTGAGTATGACTCATAGAGTACTGCCCTATAGGGCTGGTGTCACAGCGTCTTCTCCCGCTACAGAACAAGAGTGTTTCTTGTTTGTTGGTTTTCATGAAATTCAACTTGATTTCGAGGCCAGATACCAGACCCAGCCTTGATTTTTGGAGAAACCCAATCCGCTAGAAAGAACAATTCTTACTACACGAAGCATTAATGTTTTGCATTATGTACAGTTGTTAAACTAACTATGCTCTCCAGTTCGCAGAGATGATGTCAGTCATCCCTACCGTGAGAATATCTTAAAGACTGATCAACATTGATTTTTTTCCCCTTCCAGAGGTGATGTCCAATCGGATGGAGGGTATGATGAACTCCTACACGCCATTGGCTCCAGCCCAACAACAGATGGTTGCTATGGAGAATGGTTACAGCACTGACCCCTTCCAGCAGGGCCTCACTCCTCCTCAAATGCCCGGTGACCACATGAACCCATATGGTGAGCATCAACCCATGAGCCATGTTTGCTCCCTGAAGCTGGGGCATGTGTTTGGACCACAAGTTTCACAGAATGCAACCATACCACCCTTCTTTCCTCATGAGATTACACAAACGCACCACTTTATTTTGAAGTTTTCCTTCCAAATGAGTTCAGTGTGTTTCAAAACCATACTCGCCCCATCCACTCTTCCCAGAGCGACCCCTTTGGTTTATTCTGCTGGGTCTCATAGGGATTAATGGTGTAGTCTGTTATGCTGTGTGACACTGTCTATTGGATTTTCGTTAAAGAGTCGAACGATGATCTGTGGTGCACCATGTATAACAACAATGGTTAACCATGATGACTGACGCGCAAAGTATCATGGGAAAGCATCCGTGGGTCTGCTAGCAAAACAACACGTTGAGCGTAACCATTGAGAACTAGCCACATTCGTCAAAATTTGGTACAAAGTTTGGGTAAGAAGCGAACTGTAATTCCTCAGAGCGAGGCTTTTTCTGCACAACTCCAGTTGTTCTCAATATTATTGACATTAACTTCAAGCATTGGCCACATAAATCTGGAGACATCGGTCACAGACAGCCTAAGAACAGGTCCCAAGTGTCTTGTCATTCATTCTCCTGAATGGCAAGGCCCAAATCCCCGGTCTCATCACACTCCAGCTTGGGTTTTATGGGAGAACAGCAGGGACAGACAACATTGCCAGCTCATTAAAAAACCATAGCCCATCAACCTGTCACTGTCTTGCGGAATGGTGTCATTAAGTACTGGAAAGCGTATTACAGCTAACAGTGCCCACAAGGAAAATGATAGAGTGGGAAGATTAGCTCAGAAGTAAACATTTGCTATTAGCTCGGTTGTTAGTGAGAAACAATTTAGTTTAGCAATATACGATTGTCTGGAATGTGGGATCACATACAAATATATAATTGTGCAGTCGTAAATTTTATGTTGTTTTTGTGAAGATGTACTCTTACTTACTTTAGGGA
>JAUMHP010047396.1:0-23272 GCA_032361065.1 Enteromius trimaculatus | reverse complement strand
AGATTATTTTCTTGTCCCGAGGATGTGTGGGTTTGCGGGGTGGGGGGTGGGGGGAAGAACAGAACAGACAGACGCCCAAAGCCACCGCAGCATTGTGTGATTGGGGTCTTTTTCTCTTGTTCTCTGAGGACAGAGGGTGATTGATCTAAAGAGTGTCTGAGTCCTGGTGCGGCAACTGTAAATAACCTGAAACTCATCTTTATTCAGACCTACGTATTGACCCAAGCACCACACAAAATCGAGCACTCCAACACTGTCCCTTTATGGACATACACAGTCCCCCATATGAGCAGAAATGTCAATATTTTAGTAATGACATTATAATGTAAAACTGTGACCTCACTTTGCGTGGGGAAAGTCAATTACGAGGGAGTTATATCTGTTGGAACGGCATGCTTTTATGTTTAGAGCAATCTTGTTTTTTTTTTTCAAATCAACAAATCAAAGCGTTGCATCCTGAAAGTCTCATTACTTTCCTTTTCCCCAGCAAATCTTCAGTTACTTCAAAGCCTTCTTTTATAGAAGTGAAATGTCATGCAGCTCAAATAGAAGGGAGCCCTCTGCTGTTTGCAAAGAGGTACTACTTTGCCACCTACTTGTTTTCTCTCAGCTACAGTTAGTCAGCTTCAGCTATACGCTTCAGCGTCAGTTATCACTTTAAAAATTGATATATGAATCAGCAAATGCAGGTCTTGGCCAAAGCATTGACTTTTAACATGCTCCAGCATCAAAACTTGCTTCCTGGAATTCAGCACCACCATAAAGTGAACAGCTCCCTGCTCTCTCTTTCAGCAGCCCTCCCCTTGTGCGGCGGACAGCTCCTTTACCGCTGTGAGTGAACAGACTCTTATTTATAGAGCACAGCTACTTTATGATGTCTTTTGAAACACTTGTCATCGTAGTCCAGCAAAGACCATGCTTTGGCTTGCAGGTTTTGTCAATGGAATCACATTTTCTGGAGGGAGCGGATAGCTAAAAATTGATCCCCCAACTTTTATGCCCAGGCAGCAAATAACACATAACAGCCACAAATCACAAAGCTATTTCGCTCCATTTATGAGCAGTTAATGCTATTTAGTAATGGGAACGAATTTCAGCCAAGTGTGCAGGAAAAAAAAAAGTTGCAATTGTGTGTTTTATTTCTTGGCCTTTATTTGAGCCAGTGATCTGCTATTAAGCGGCCTGACGGCTAGCAGGGTTTCGCTCACAGGTGGGTGCTATAAATAATGCATGGACTGTAACGTATAGAAGCTGAAGTACTCGCTCTTCATTCTGACACAGTGGCTTTTGAAACTGATTTTTATGCAGTCTGTCAGACTTGAAGGTCTCAACTTTAATGTTACAATAATCTGTTTCTAAATTAGTATTCATAATGCGTGCTAGCCAGCTCTGTCTGGGTTTCAGTTCAAATATTAAAGTCTGTTGCACTTATTATGAACGGCAAAGTAAATCTACCGACTTCAAAATTTGCTTTTCTAATAGCTGTTGCCACAAAGCATGCACATGTTTAAAGTAACTATCATATTTAATCATCTCCCCCATTTACACCATTCCCACCTTATTGGCCCGCGCTGTTATTTGTATCTATTCTGGAAGTCCCCCCCCGAGCCTTGCGATATTTTCGAGTTAAAAGGTGTTTTATTATTAATGAAACTTTGGAAACTTCTCTTTGGAAAGTCTCTTCTCTTACGCACAAATCTAAAAATGAACCCTCTGATGCCAGAAGACCTATAAATATTTTGGTGAGGATATCAGGACAGCCGCTGTTGCCAAAACAAGCTCCACAACATCTTCTAAAGCGCCCCACATCCGACTTTCAACCCCAACTTTGCTCAGTCAATCTCAGGCCGTGACATTGTGCGCAGATAACCCTGTGCCCATTCTGTTTGCTTGCTAATGCATAATTCATTTTCTGAAAACACTGTGTTGGTGAGCTATGAATGGCTCCGTGAGCTGTGTTTCAGAAACGAGCCCAGGTGGAAATTCTAAAAGAATGGAAATTGGAGGGGTTTTTTTTGCATAAAAGATGACATATTTTGTAGTTGGTGAAGAAAGAGTTGATGGTGTACCGCATCTGTTTTGAGTAGGCCTGATAATGTAGCCTTCATGTGACCATTTTTACTCCTGTGCAGTTTACGTGGCATCCATTAAGTGGCTTATCAATATTTATACATGTCTGGAGCAAAAAAAAAAAAAAAGAGAGGACTGGGAGTCAAAGGTGAATCGAAACCCATCAACTAGAATCCCACATGCCTTTACCTGCATCTCTAATGGACAGATTTGGTGCCTTAGTATGAATTAAGTAAATGGAATATCAAGTGGCAAACTGCTTGTATATGTTATGCAGTTTTAGACTGAAGCCTGTGCTATTGTTGACCTCTGTACTGTTCTTCTGGGTTGCATTGATATTCTGCTCCTCCCTTTTTGTCACACGCCTGATCCAATCTCTGTGTTTAATGAGCCATTGCTCTTGTTCTTTGGATTTGATCTAAGCGTACTGACAACGGCTATGTGTTGCTGTCTTCCATAATCCTTCAGGTTCCCCGGGTCACACCAAAATCAACAATGCCATTAAATGGTTAAACAGGTCATAGGAGTCAAACTACACAAAGTTGTAATTTGCTTTTTAGGTTGCAAGATCTGATTGAAAATGTCAAACCTTACCTGATAAAAACAATCCCTTAATCTGCTGACTTTGCATTAGGCAGCATTGTTTGTCTTCTCTCAGTGTGATCTTTGCTTTATCTTCAGGACTGCAAGCTCATGGAAGTCCCTTCGAGGTAGAACAGTCAGCACGTCACCTGAAGGTCGTGGATAAATAAACAAGAGGATTTAATGTGGCGAGTACAAGTACAAATTGAACTCTGAACTACTTTGTTTTATCTTGCGAAGTGGAGACGGCCCATGACACAGCGCTATTAAGCAGACACAAATTATCCCAGTGGAGCAGGGAGCGTTTGATGGATATGGAGGGTAGTCTTTATACCTCTGTGCTCAATGAGGAGTGCAAATCCAGTTTGTGGGATTTCAGCCTTTGGGGGGGCCCAACCACCAATCTAAATATGAGCTTCTGGCTCAGAGGAATGTTTCTTGCTTTGAAAGTGAGAGGTTGTAAGTTAGAATTTAGCTTGACTAAGAATGTTGAATGTTACTAATGTTTTAGGCACTGACAAGGACAGGATTCAGCCACTGTTTTCAACATGCATGAAAAGATCACACAAAGCTCCACTAAATGGCCACAGCTGCAGAAAAAAGTAAAGATGTGGGACAATAATTTACATTCTTGTCAGGAACAATGGCATTTTGTCACAGAGCATCAGTGTTTCCTTCAAGTACAAAAACAGTGCAAACTGTGTTGTCAGATTTACAGAAAATTATGCTAATTATTAAATTTCATATGTGAATCATGCATAATCATCACTGACTGATTCCTCAGTGAACTCAAATTATTTTGGGGTTGTAGTATATTCAAAATGAGGCTGGAGCTGTTACAGTACTTTAACATATGTCTATATGTGTGTTGGTGTCACAATGAAACAATATTTTGCCCTTTTCCACCAAAACAGGTGAATTTATTTATTTTTTTTTTTTTTACATTTTATTGATTGATTGATTGGTTTACCTATTTATCCACATTATTAATGTTATTAATATTTTTAAATTAAGTGATCACTTTTAATATTAAATAATGCTAATACCAAATAAATAAATAAATAACTGGGTCTAATAAATAAACTAAATCTCCCTCGTATTGTTATTAGTTTTTGTTTGTTTGTTTTTCTGGAGCACTGTTGCATAATCATAGATTTTTAAGGGGGCTTACAGATTGATTGTAGAGTTTTAAGAGGACCGAGATGAAATTGAGGTCTAGAAATCTAATCAAAACTGTTATTATAAATAAATAAATAAACACACCGTTATCAGTAAGGTACTACACCAAATATTTATTTTGATTATTTATTTATTTTGTATAGAAAACCGGTAGTTGCAGACTAAATGACTGGCAGTTGCTGGACAAGGGAGGAGCCATAGTCTCACAGATGAGTCCTCTCCATTATCATAAACTACCTCCGCCCACCCGACTGTGGATCTCTCTCTAGCTCGCTCACTCTCTCTCTCTCCTCGTCTCTCTTTCCTTAATTCAGTTCTGGACAGCGCCGGGTACTGATGCTGCTGCCCGTGTAGCCGCATCTATCCTGGGGGCCTCCTCCCACTCATCACAGCTCGAGAATCCGCATGTAGAGCCGCTCGGTCTCTGTCGCAGAAAAGTCTCCGCAGTACTGCATCGGAATAAGGGCTCAGTGCAAAAATCTTCTTCAACTGTATTCGTGGCTGTGAGTGTGGCGCTTTTCTGCATCAGCGCAAAGGAAGTTCTGTTCAGTCGTGCGGTGGGTGATGCTCTGAGATGCGTCGTGTTTAACGCACGGAACCCCGATTTATTCGCCGAGACGGGAGAATAGAAAAGCCAACATTCTATGAGGCACATTTTAACTTTGTCTAATATTGATTCGGATTTGCTTGGGAGATCTTGAGCATCAGGATGTTTTGACGGGCGCTCTCCAGACGGGTTACTGAAGATTTCGCCTCCAACAGAAGCGCATCCGAGGCAAAAAAAAAGAAAAAGAAAAGCATCGGCTGACAGTTTGAAAGCAGCCTCTCTGCCCAGGATTTAAACTACTGTCGCTTCGGCATCTTTCTGAACCTACAGAGGATAGATTTTAACAGAGGGAGAGATGAAAGTTTTTCCGGCAGTATTGTTTCTGATCACATTTTGGAGTCTGGAGTGGGAGCCTGTTCTTCCCGATTCAATTATTCACATTGGTAAGTTGAGATCTCGGATGCACCATCAGTGACTGTGATTCCTCTGCACACTCGTTTCCACGTTGAGAAGATCTGTGCATTGTCGTGCAATTCGTTAAGATGTTGCGGTCCAATAACGTGCATTTATCGAGCGAATGCATAGATGCCTTTAAATCAGGTTGTGACCGTGATATCGGGTTAGAGGGATGAAAATCTCCGTGTGTCCTCATCAATGCGTCCATTATGTAGTCTACACGGTGGGTGAGAACAGGTGGTTTGACTGGAATCTGTTCCTCGCAACGCCGCATTGTATGCGCGCCACGTTACGACAACGTTATAAAACCCCGCAAACTTGGATTTGCAGAGATCGAGAGTGTTGGTAATACTCTTTGTAAAAAGGGCTAGGCGAACGCGCACGTGCGCGTGCATGCCTTAGCGATGGGTACGAGGATTGGCACTGCGCGCGAGATCGGATAGGGTCCAAGAGAGGTCTTAAATCAGAGCTGTAAAAGAGAGGGTTCCTCCGAGGGGCCACTGTGTGGAGGTGGAGGCCGGGGTGCTGGGGATTTGGCAGGAGTCAATTCGGCGTGGGAGCGTGCGCGTGTTTAATTTAATTAAAGCTGATGCACTAAACAAATAAATATTGTAGCCCATGTGTTTTTGGCTAGGTGACGTGTGCATGCCTAAAAGTTGGTTAAATAAGTAACGCGTTATGCAGGCATGAATAAAACATCCCCAAATGATCAATTTAAGCTAAATATATGATTCTCAAGAGTAGAAATGGGCAATGTCTGTGATGAAGTGACATTGTGAGTTTGGGTGTACCGGTGTGTCGGGAAAAAAATAATAAATATAAAATATATTATAGGCTATAAACAAGTAAACAACGCATTACGTCGTTTTACAGTAGGCTACAATTGTTGTGTAAAAAAGTTTGAATTGCTTATAATTTGCGGAGTTTGGTTCATTACTTACAAAAGTTAGTTCTTTTTGTTGGCTATTCCACGTGGTTTAATTAATATTACTCATAAGTGCTGTTTGTGTTTTATGAGTAGCACTGTGCTCTGTTTGTTAATTGGTCAGATGACAGAGAGGCCAGTTGCAATGATCTTTAAATCATCATGTGACCTTCTATTGTACCACTTGTAACCACTCGTAACAAACATTTTAAGAGCTGAGAAGGTTGATGTATTAAACATATTATATTTATATACTTGCGGTGACATGTAACACATTCACTAAAACATATTTTAATACGTAAGCTATATAGTTTTATTTATCTAGTAGGCTATTATCAGCATATTAACGCCAAAGATCTGGCAAAGACAGTTGGCAGTTTGACTTTTTTTATATTTGACATTTTCTATATCATGTAGTAGCTGTGGGATATATTACCCAACTGATCGATGCACACTGTAATAGGCTAATTTCATGGAAAAACTATTTTTACTTAATACAGTGCATATCTACAGTATCATAGCAAACAGGTGGATATTCGAGACATTCTGGATATTTTATCTTAATTCAGAGTTGTCACGTGTGGTTCTTTTGCACACTTTACCTTTAAGTGATTCAGAAGCAGATGAATATAGCCTACGTCCATGCCTTCTCTAATACACCATGCAATTTTTTTACGTGTTTCAGGAGCCTCTAGACATGCACTGAGAATAGCCCGTTTTGCCTGTCATTATTAATGCCCTTCTAATCTTTTCTCTGCAAAAGCTTCGTGAAAACGTGACGTCATTTGCATGCGAAAACGGCGTTGTTTCTTTTCGGAGAGACGACTGATGAAGGCATTTTATCACACGCGCTTTACTTGATTGCAGAGGAGCCTTCTAATGATGTGCACACCAAGAGAAGTATCTCGGGCGCCGTGCGCTGCATCGCAATGCTGCAGCTCCTTTAGGAGCCCATTGAGAAAGTCACAGTGATTTATGTGTGTGGAAAGCCCAGAGTGTCCAGCAATACGCGGGTGCACCTCCAAATGCGCCCTTTAGTACCGACCAAGAAGTGTCAGGAGACGGCATAAGCCAGCTTTGAAGTTGGGTCCAACCTAAAGATTGATGCTTAGGCAATTATCACAACATTAGGACAGACGTTTGGTTTGCTTTGGCTACTAGTCCTTGAGGAATTTTGATCAAGGTTCCTATCTCGCCACCTAGTGGCTGCGATGCTCTGCCCTAACTAGTACTGCTGGGGTATTCAAACTTTTTCAGGTTGAAGTATTCTTTAGATATTATTCATAAATAAATAGGCAATTATTGTTTGTCTTAATATTTTTAGTGACGTAGATGCAAAATACATAAAAAAAAATGTAATCATATAGGCCATATATTCAAACAATAATCATCAGACCCCCTGCCGCACCAATTGCAGACCCCCTGTTGTAAACCCCTGCTCTTTCCACATCTAAGAAGGCTTTCTGCAGGATATTTGCATTCTTTATCTTGTGTTTCCGCCGTATAGTGATGCCTTCAAAGATACGCTATGTAATATTCATTTTTCTTTTTCCTCAGATGCACATTTTCAGGCGTCTAATTGGTTGGGAGCTCATGATATAAATCTTGCAGTACCTGTTTCACTCGAAAGAAGTCTACTCGCCACAGTCTATGTTCACAATAGATGTAGAGTGTGGACTAGATTTTGTCTGCGACAGTTTTAATGGTGTGGATCGCCCTCATTCTCAGGAAGATTTGACATATTGAGAGCACGTCTGGGGCTCTTAGGGGATATCACAACACTCTCCACTGACAGTATGTGTTTTCGGTCTGGCTGAAGCTTCTTTGTAATGTAGGTTGCGTGTATGACATTTATTGCACAACTGAACAGAATAGACAGAGGGGGTGGGGGGGTATCAAAGCTGGTCGGGGAATCAAATCATTATCCCTTTCCTCTGCGCAGTCATGGTTAGTTACATGTTTAAACTCTAAAGTCAGAGGAAATTGTAGAATATAATCCTGAGCGTTGCATTGTAGGTGGGACAGATGGGTAGTGCCATTTTGTTGGTCTATTTCTGGACCAAACTGCCGTGGCCCCCATCCCAAGAACATGGTGATAATGAGATGTGCTAGCCTGCAGACTATCCTTCATAGTGATGCTTAAGCGCTCGCTCTCTCTCTCTCTGTCCTTCTTTGTAGTCCTACAATATAAAATAGAGGTAATGAGGAGTGATGCTTGTAAAGGTCTTGTAATTACAAGCAACGCATTGAAATGTGTTTTGATTGGATGGCTGTATTGTGCCTGCTCAGGTGTTGTAACAGATACTGAAAAGTTGAAACGCTAGATATAGAAGGCTTGTGAAGATGATTAGGTGATTAGTTTCAGGCTGGGGTTATTATTGTGGCGTTAGCAGAGTAAATCCTTATGTTTTAGTGGAAATGGTCTTAATTAACTGGCACGTTGTAGAACATTTCGAGTTCCGGATGTAGTTAAAGCATCGTTTCTGTAATTGGTGTCTTCTTAAGATGCCAGATATTGTAAAGGAACAAAAATGCACCTTTCATTCTCGGTGGACTCAAGATGTTTTATTGGGTAATTAAGCTGACATGGCCCTGCTTTGGTTTCTTTCGGCTGATGAAAAGAGTAATTGTATTGAAAACACAGTGAAGGTGTAACAAAATAAAGGTTGTCCTCCAGGGGTGCCGCTTGCAACATTTGCATTTCTTACTCTGGAATTTGTCCCAGACCCATTAGGGAACTCTTGATCTTTTATGCTTCTAAATCACTAATCTGCAGTTTAGAGGAGCCCTGCAAAGACCATTTGGATTTTGAATTGTGAGGAATGATATTGGCATTTTTTTAAACTTTCCTCATAGTTTGTAACTTTTTATTTTTATTTATTGTATGTTTTTGATTACCACAAAATGACGTGCATAATGAATAATATTCATCCATCTATCTATCTGTCTATCTAGCTATCTTTCTATCTTTCTGTCTCTGTCTGTCTGTCTGTATTTATTTTTTAACAGTTTTTTTAGACAATGTTTATTTTTCTCACTGGCCCTTCATTTATTTGATCAAAAATGCAACAGTGTTATTGTGAAATAATATTACCATTTAAAATAATTTTCTGATTATCCTTCGGAAATTTATTTAAGATTGGACTTTTTTTTTTTGGAGCATTATATTACTGTCACTTTTGATCAATTTAATTTAGGCTAATCTTACTGAATAAAAGTTTTAATTTCTCAAAAATGAAGAGTTCATTTGCAAAAACAGATCTCAAAATCATGTTTCTTTCATTGTATGTTTGTAGTTGTAGTTTTTTTAGGTTTTTTGACTTGGTTAAAAAAGGTGAAGTGACACAATAAAACACAATAAAATCATGACTTTTGGGGAAAAAACTAACAAAAACAAAAAACCTGGAGTTATCAGTTTTTACAAATAAACTCTTCTAATCTTATTCTTGCCACTTGCCTGCCTTTGTGTAATATATATATATATATATATATATATATATATATTAGGTTTATTCATATTATTTTAGTCTTTAAAACCCCAAACATACTGATATTAAACTTTGTGGATGTGTTTTGAGTTTTATTTACAGTTAATCTTTTTGCTTTTCAGTTCTCTTAAGATTATGAAAAGTAACCTAATCTTCGAGATTAGAGCATTGAGTTTTCTCAAGCCCCAAACTGAACATGAGGGCTAATGGGGAGTTATTACATTAGCAGAACACATGAGAAGAAAGTGTGCTTGAACGCGTCTGTCTTTGTGCTCTCGTTTGTTTCAGTCTTCCACATTACTTTGAAGTTTCGGCAGGATCTTCCCTCTGTCATGAAATTTTGAGAACGTGAGGGACGTGTTTTTCCTCTTTTGTCTCATTGAATTCATGACACCAAGACGTTGAGTGATTTCCTGTGTGTTTAGCACAGAGGCTCCCAGTCGATTGCAGTGCGGCGCTACGCTGAACACGTCAATCAAGCCTTGCTGCGGGCGTTATGGCTTGTTACAGTGTTGCAATTACAATACATGCGCTTGAAAAGAATGTTTCGCCTCACTAACCGCTACTCGATCGTCCATAATATCCTCATGCAAATGTAAGGTTTGTAGTTTAATAACGTCAGCCAAACACAAAAACAACACAAAGGTATGGGTGGCTCCTGACTAACAAATGGCGTTACTCGAAGTAAGACGTTTCATCTGGTGTAAGATTTCTAAAACTCTTCGAATCTGCGCAGATGAAGTGAGACGTCAGTTTTCCTGTAAACAAGCATACTGTAATACCGTATAGCCACCTTTCAAGCACCGCTCTAAAGGGAGCGAGTCCCCTTTGAGAACTTGTGTCTCTGATCATTGCTCGCTCTTGCACAGGGAGCCTTGGGCCTCCTCCTTTGACTTTCCTCTCTCTCTCTGTAGCTTTCTATTTCTCTCTTTCTTCCCACCTGCTCGCTTGGTCCCCTTCAATAGCTTTCTGATCTGCTTCGAAAGCACACAAGTTTTGGGGTTGCTTTTTTTTAATGCAGTCAGTTCCCTGTAGGGGGCAGTAGCGAGGCTGGATGAGTGAAATACTATGCTGTCATGCTTGTTTACTGTCATCTCGTTGTGAATCGCAGTCATTTGCAGGTAGCTGGTTGTTGAGGAAGAAAACGCTTCATCTGTACTGCAGAGAATATATTTTCTTTTTTCACACATTTGATTTTATTGCTTTCTCGTGAAAAACTTAGTTTCGTTCTATCTTTCGCCCATCTCTCTCTCGCACATGCAGCCTGATTAAAATGGTGCACTTCTCCTTATGCCTCTAAAAAAAGCTGTCTTCTCATTTGCATAGAATGTTTTTTCTCTGTGATAGAAACCTGTTTTTTCATCACTGTAAAAAAAAAAAAAAACGCATTTATGTGATATGAATACTTCATTCTGTGTGGAATGAAGTCTCAACAGTGTGATATAAAGTCCCAGTTATGAGAAATAAAGTCGTATTTATAGGAAAATATCATAATTGTGATATATAAAGATACAATTGAGATTTTAAAAAAAAGTAATTGTTATAAATAAAGGCACAGTTTTGAGAATTTGTAACATTTGAAATATAAAAAAATAAAAGTTGTGAGGTTTAAAGTCTCATTTGTGAAATATAAATTCCGAATTATTAGAAATGGGACAATTTATACTCACAATAATGAACAATTTTCACAATTATGAGATGTAAAAATGCAATTCTGTGATATAAACTATTGAGACAAACTTTAAATAATTTCAAATAGTCATGAGTCGTGTTATGAGAAATGGTGGCAACTGTGAGGTTGTGAAGTCTCAGTTATGAGTTATGAGTCGCAATTATGAGATATGCAGTAACAAATATAGTCACAGTTGTGAGATTTCCAAATAATTGTGTTGTATAAAGTCTCAGTTGTGAGATAAATTACATTTATTTGAAATGAAGGCAAAATTGTGAGAAATTGTCACAATTGTGAAGTATCAAAACGTAAGTGTAAGGTATAAATTTCCAATGATTTAAAATTAAGTCACAGTTATGAGAAATCGTTACAATTAATAGACATAAAAATGCAAGATATATCATGACTGAATTGTGAGGCAAATTTTACATTATTTTAATTATTTTAATAGTCACCGCTAGTATAATAAATGGTTGTGAGATTTACAGATATAATTGTGAGGTATAAAGTCACATTTAGGAATGGTGAGTATCATGGGATATTAAAATGTAACTACTGTATTAACAAGAATGTCTCAGCTGTGAGAGCATGAAATATTTTCAGTGACCTTTATTTAATTTCTTTGATTCGGAAACAGGCTTCCGTCGTGTTCTGATGGTAGATATAAATATACTTGTACATGTTAAATAAAACAAGTTTTGAATTGTGCTGCAATACTTATGCAAATGCCTTATTCAATTACTCTGTTCTAAGCATAAGTCTTGTAAATCTTAAAAAGTTAATCTTTAAATCCTCTTTGGAAAAAGCCTGCTCTAAATCGTGTGGATATTGTTGTTTAGTCTCACTAATTCCTCTGATTTTTCCTGACCCTGAAATAAGGCATCTGCCTTTGTTCTCCGTAAAAGTCAATTCCCTACTTATGCCTCTGTAGACCCTTGCCTCATTATTTTTGAGACCTCTGCTTAGGTCAATAAAGGTAACAAAGTGACAGCGCACACACATAATGCCATTTTAACGATTGGAAACAATAGCAGCTCCTAGGTAACTGCATATAGAGCGGAGAGATGCAATTAAGCTATGAGGATGTGAGTGTGTCTTTCCGGTATTAAATCAGGTGGGTTTATCCGAAGCAAACAGGAAATGAAAATCGGGATGTAGAGTAACAACAACAACAAGAACAGAGAATGGAGTTGTTTAAAAGTGTAGTTGTTTTCTGCAGCGATGTCCTGTGTGTTCCTATAGTACCGAAGGCAGTGAAACCACTGTACATTCATGCTGAGAAAATGGAAGTCAGTGGGACGTTACTTCTAGACACTGCTGCTGGATAATAGGGCTTTGTTCCAATAGGCAAGACTGCATCAGCTTCAAGGCTCGGATCCCAGCCAGGGAAGTGCAGGGCTGAAACACTGATCTCAGGCTCTTGCTAAAGATTCTGCATTTTTGTTGCTTTGTAAAGTTGCTCTTGGGACAACCTCCATTTCGATTTAATGCACCATGAAAAGCGGATAAACCCTTCCCTTTAGGGTAGGAGAGAGGAGGAAAAGTCGGTTGTGGTGTTTACTTTGAGGCGACCGTGTGGTAACATGATTCATGAGACCCAAACCGCATCTGCTTTAATGTACTTATTGGTAACTTTAAGCTTCCTGTAACTTGTGTCAAACAGGGTTCCTCATCATTTGCTGGTTGTTTCGGGGGGGGGGGCTATTTGTGCTTAACACTGGGATACGATTTGTGCTCAAACCAATCAGCTTCCATTTTGCTTCGTTTTTGCTGTATTTGATGAGTGCATTACCGATGCAGGAGCGATGAATGATTTGATGATTTGCTCCAAAAGAAGTGTTTTAAGAATGCAGAAGCATCCAAAACGAGATGTGCTTTTTTTCCCCCCTCCCTTCAGCTTCTACGCAGTAAAAGCTTGGTTTTAAAATGACACCATACTTATGGTTGCACATTTTATTTTATGATTATAGTGTGAGGCAAGAATGAAACTTTACTTCAGTGTTGAATCAGATGACTTATGAAAGGTAGTACAAATAACATTTCATGTTAAGCTCGCAAAAACAATAACCAGTACGGCCCACTTAGTCATGCATTGTAGAATAGCCTACTGTGATAATGCAATGTGAGTTTTCACAGTGTACACTACTGTACAAAATTACTGATTAAGAAATGTGAAATTTGTAAGATTTCTATTTTAATATATTCTAAATGTGAAAATGTGTGCTGCTTTATATTTTGGTGCATCATTTGAGTGAATCTTGCTGTTTTTACTAAAATAAAAAAACAAAAACAGAGCCATATTTAGCAACATATAAATAGAATTTCCGGGGACTCAACCTACAGGTTGCTTACTTGTAGTTATATCTGCATATTTAATAAAAAAGGCCGGCTTTAACTTTAAACAGGCCCTCGTTCTTCTGTAACTTCATCTATATTTCTGTCAGCCACTGTAAGGTGCAATTATCTTTCTGGATCTTCACCTTTAGCAGCTTTCTCACACTTTGACTCTCAGCACTGTGCTTGAGCTCATCTGACTTTCTTTGCTGCTTTCAGTTTGATTACTTCATAAGCCTTAGCCATTTCCAAATGACCCCCTCTGTAGTCTGGGAGATCTCTTCTGTTTAACCTCCGCTCCCACCCCCCCTTCTCATCCTCCTGGAGCCTTGAGCGTCACTCTCATTTGCACTGTTTAATGCCGTGTGACCACCCAGTCATCAGCGCTTTGGCTGGCTAGTTTTGATCTCCAGTTGATTTCCCATTGGTTTCCTTCATAACTCGTTGAATGTTCCTTCTTCTCTATTGTATGTGCTGCTTTATGTCCTGTGATCTTTGATCCATGTGAAAATTCAGTGTCCTTACACGTTGTCTGTACACTTGGCTGCCAACCGCCAAACAGTTGTGTTGTGGCTAAGTGCTGCTTTATGTAATTCACACATTGCTTGTGAAGTGCTCGGATGACGTGGCGTCGGCAATGCCATATGGGCAATGAAGCGTAATGACCTAAAAACATTCGCATTATTAATTTGTGTCCGTATTGAATATTTCAGCTATTTCGCAATGTCTCCAAGTAATTGTGCTGGTAAAAAGGAAAAATACAACGTCCCTACAGAGTTCAAGTCTATAAACCGTCCCCCCCATCATGTTATAGTCTGATAATTGGCTTGTGCCACCAAACCGGTGCTATTATAAGGGCAATTTGAGAGCTGGGTGGAAGAGGAAGTGTTAGGAAAGGTGGGTAAAGTGGGCAAAAGGGGACGGAATGACGCATTACGCGTCTTTTGGAGGGAAATTAGCTGTGTTTTGTGTTTTGTTTGATCTGCTTGCAGCAGACTGTCAGACTGTCACACAGCCAGTCCGCTGTGCAATTTGCCACCATGTTGAGCCACCATGTACTCAGCTCTCATTTTGAGAGTATCCCCATTTTGCTCACATTCATGTCATCTAACAGGGAAATTGCTTTTCTTGTTATCGGATATCGCTCTTCACATGAAGCTCGGCATAGACGCTCGTTCTTAACGAAATGAGCATTTAGAGAAAATCCAGTGTGTTTATCATAGCGGGCTTTGAGATTACACTGTGGATATTATTAGAAGTGTATGCCACAATTATAGCGTCCAGAGGCAAAAAATGGAACGTATATCAGACTTCATTTGAGATTATAGCATTCTTTCATCAACCTCCATCACTCATATTACGGATACGCATACAAATGATTACATAAAAGCTGTTCATGAAATATTTTCAAAGCTATTCTTTTGCTAGGACTCACGCTGTTTATACCTGGGGGTCAAGGTTTTGCTGGTTAGCATGGACTCATTAGCTCCCGCTTCTGTAACCATACCATCTGGTTTGAAAAATCTTTCAAGTCCTCCAAAAGCAACAGTGTGTTCTGATAGAAGTAACTTAATTCATTACAGTGTAGTAAGTTTTTTTTTGTTTGTTTGTTTTGGCAGAGTGGTTATATAGATATTTCTGCATCACAGATAGTCAATAAGGAAGGTGTTAAGAATGTAACCATTTTCCCGCAGCTCTATAATAATTAGTCACATGGCGTTTGTGGCAAGGTCCTGCACCATCCAAGCAAGTGTCGCTGTAAATAAAAGGGGATGCTAATGGATAGCGTACTCCAGATTTTGTTGTTTTTCCATCAGCAGTAATATACATTTTGAAAATAGAAATCTTAAATGCTGGCTCTAACAACTGTTGCACGTCGATGGCCTGCAGGAGGATGTGGGCGTAATGTAATTTCCATATGGAATCGCAAGGGGAAAACAACAGATTGGAGACTGTCGCTGTTAGCGGTTGTTGCCCTTTCCAAAGCGTTGGCATTTTCGTCGGTCAGTTTGTCCCTTGTTTCCTCTGGTCAGTTCAAATTGTGCTAGTTGTGTTTTTCTGTCCAGCTGGGAGGACACTGATGTGGTCTGAAGTCCCTTGAGAGAGTCTGATCACAGGCCTTAAAATTGCTTTAGAGGAATCAAATAAAGCGGCTTCCTCATAGCAAAATGCACCGCCTGCTTCGCCTTTATTGGTTCGTCAAAGTTTGCAGCCTCACGATGACTTGAGTCACTAGCTAATCGGAATTGGAATATATGCTAATTTGCACTGATTGCCGAATGCAGGGTTTTTGAGACTTTAAGCGGGGAAACCCATTGGCTGATGCAAAGCCTTGAAATACACTTTTTATTCTCCGTCTGCTTCGTAGTAGTTCCACACCCCTTTGCCATGCTCTCTGGCCACCCATCCTTCCACTGATAATTGGATCCTGGAAAAAGCTCAGTGAGAAACTACTTTACATAGCTTTCTAAATCAGATCATGGGATTCCAGTATCCTTCAATATTGCTTTTCAACACTGTGTGAGTGGATGAAATATTCATACCTCCAAAATGACTTTAATATGGGCATGTTTCGAGAAGTGTGACAGTCGAATTTGACCTAATCTGGCTTTCATTTAATATCTAATGGCATTTTTAGGGCATCTGTTCATCTAAACCACATATGAGCTTAAATGACATATGCTACGTTTAGATCTGTGGACACAGTTGTTTAATAGTTCAAACATTTTGACAGATCTTAACTGTGTTCATATCCGCCTTTTAATCAGACATGAAAAACATCAACCAGTTCATGCTGTGTAGAGAGTAAAAGCACAGGATGCTAATAAGATTAGAAGCTAGCTTTGTCAAGACTGTAGCAGTTGCATGGTTAATGCCTCGTAATCCCTTAGTAGTGGAAATGGAAACTTGGAATTTTCTAGTAGTTCCAAGATCAAAAGATTGAGTCGTTCCAGTTCAACACTATCCAAATTCTGCTAAATCAATACTGTAGCTGAAATATTATCAAGACACTTGCAGTAGAGCTACTTATTAGCAAATCTAAATAAGCTACAGTGTTGGTGTGTAGGTAATAAAATGTAGCAGCATTACTACCTTAACTACATTTTTATTAGCGTGACAGTAGCTCAGCTTTTCCCATAATAAGCAATGTAGCAAGACAACATGGTACGTTGCTACTGTATGTGTACTGAGGCAAAAGTTTGAAAGTGTGATTTGCAACCCTGGCTAATTGGAAAAAAAATGTCAAGCATGGAAAAAAAAAAATCTGACATAGCTTGTGATGCTAGAGGAGCTTTAATTTTTTCCCCCATGAAACTATTAAACTTTAATCTTTATTCTACATTGTTTGATGTACATTTTGCCTAAATCAACTGTCCAGTGAGCGATGCTAAAAGCTAAATTATCTACTGAAAGCGTGAAAGGATGTGCATGTGCGTAATCTGCGGCTATTTGCACCTAGAAGTACTGTTCTGTATATGATGTTATTTTTGTTTTGTTTTTTTGCTCCAAAAAAAAGTATTCTCCTATCGTTGCAAAACAAAAAAAAAAAACAAATTAATAGAGGCATGTCCAGTTACCCTATGTTGCAAATTAGTTGCAGACTCATATATTTTAATGACTGGTTTCAAAAACGTTGAGTGTAATCAGTTTTTATTAGTAGCTCAGCTAGTGAATTTTCCAAAGCAGCAGCTTAACTGTAACTGATATTTTACATTGTGAGTAGCTTATAGCTTTGGCAAGATGCAGATTTAAAATAGCTTCAAAATAATTTGCTTTACCAGCCTTGAAATTGCTAGTCTCCACACAAGGTGAATTTTTCGCAGCAATCAAAACAAAATTAAAAAGATTGTCATGCAGTGATTTTGATGTTGTCAGATTTACTGATTTCTGAAGGAAATGTGTCACGAGATACCCCCGGTGGGTTGTCATCTCTCTCACTGTGATGTGCTGCTGTGCATTTCAGTGTTGATGCTGAGCTTACATCTACACTGTTTGATTTTCATACAACGTGTGTGTCGGTCTGTATGAGTAATAAAATGAGAGAGAGAGCGCACAATATGTGGTGCATTTTTATAATGGAGCAGCAGTAATAATGATTGTGCCTGTGCTGTTTGCAGATGTACGCCTGGCTGTACTGCTCATCTTTCTTATTCCAGCTTTGAAATTGCACTTGTTGACCAAGTAAATAAGGAGCAGTTGTAGACCGTCTATTTCAAGCTACCTTCAAAGATGATTGAGTGCCTGGTCGAACAGTCATTAACCTTTGTGTTTGTAACAATTCTTCATTATCTCAGATGTTATGCTCTCTTAAAGGAAACACTATGAAGCTTTTGCAAATCACCTGAGCTTAACGGTGGTATTATTACAGTAACAATAAAAGACTTTGATTTGTGTTTTGTCCTTTTAAAATGAAGAGAAATTAAATAAATATTCAACCAAAAAACATTCTGCTTTCTGAAAAGCAGGAGCATAAATCACTCTGTCACTGCTCTGATATAGATAAGCATGGGAAGCCATGTATATTGAGAAACTACACACACACACACACACACACATATATATATATATATATGCATATAGATGATTTCATCGGGCGTGCACGCTCCCGGACCCAAGTTAAAGTCCTGTCTATGTTTGTTTATCGGTCTGGTTAACACAGCTAATAATGAGTAATGAAGTTAGGCTCAGGTTATTGTGCTGTGGGATGCATTTCCCAAACATTTATTTGTTTGTGGCGATCTGCCATGATATCAAAACTGACCGATTTTCCAAAAGGCTTTGTTGAATAAACATGAACACTTAATGCACGTTTAAAAATTAAACCGAGGCGTGGATGTTTTTATATCACTGTATTTCTGAAGAAAGACTATCATTAGAAAATGTAATTTTCATTTTGTGTTGCATACAAGGCAGCGTTTGTAAGCTCAGAGCTGCTTTCGTCTACAGCCGTTAACGTTTCTCGTTTCTCGTGCCTAAAGCACCTCCTGCTGGCGGAGAATGAGTTTGCATTTTTAATAAATCTGTGTAATTTACGCAGCGAACATATTTAGCTTATCAAAAAAATTATCTACTTTAGAAAGACTTAGCTGGTGTTATTGATTTTATATATATATATATATATATATAGTATGTTTATACAATTTATGTAGTAGCTATATTATCACCAGTGAAATTACAAAATGAATATTAATATTGTGTATAATATTTCTGGAAAGTCAAGTCTTTGGATAATACAAAAATAGCTGCATTTATTTTAGTCACTTTTGATCAATTTAATGCATCAGTGTAATGCATCCTTGCTAAATGAAACAGTTTGTGAGTGTGTTTGAGCAGATCAATCTTATTATAATAAGCGAAACTGTCTGCATTGGAAAAGCTGTTCTCTTTCAGTTGATGAAAACTGTAACACTAAACATCTACTCACCACTTTATTTTTCCCATCTAATTGCAGCAAATGTGGTGTGCGCATTGATTTGAAAGTATTTTTATTCTTAATATAGATATACGCAATGTTCCTTGTCTCTTAATGAAATTACTTCACTGATCCAGAAGTACAAAAGTGCAGTTCTCAAGGAAAACAATCTCAGGCGTCATTACTTCTCTAAGCACGCGCGGCAACAACATGCTATACATGAGGGTGAGATGAATAGCTCACCTTAGACAGAATTCTGTCTCTGCGTCAATAACTATATAAATCATAGTCGTAATGGTTAGCTAATTTGAGTCGATTCTAAGATTCCAATCTTGACGGACTTCTACCTGAGTATGAAGAAACGCTTCTTTCTTCCTTCAAAGAATAAAGTTAATCAGGAAGACAGAGACGGGGTTTGATAAATGGAGAGAGCTAGAACGTAAACACAAGTCGAGCCATTTGTTTTTTTCCCTCCCAAATCAATTTCAGAAATGCCAAATGGGCAGCTTTAGCAGGCCTCGGCTCTGAGATGCATCTCAAAAAAAATATTAAAACAATACAGTCTGATGGAGCACCGCGAAAAAGCAAACAGACTGATTTAATTATGACATCGCCTGTGGTATCTGAGGGATGACGAGCACTAATGGCTGAGCCCGGCCTCGCACGACGTGTAATCTGGGACTTGTTTGTTTATCTTTTTTCCCTACTGAGGTGACGATCTACAGTAAGCAGAGCACAGATTAATGAGATGTCATCTGATGAGATTGCCATGAGAAACCACCGGAGAGATCTGGATCTACAGTGGAGTGCATGTGTTGAGTCAGTATTCGCTGTGATTTAGTTTCTGTGCCTTGAATTCTGACTGCTTTAGGGACCATGACAGGATGATGGGCTGAGGTCTTGTTCTTTGTAGTGACTGTGGAATATGTTGAGCGTTATAAGAAACTGAATGCATTTATATTGCTGCTAGAACAAAAATATATTTACTTGCAGGCTTTGGTATATTTACTTTGCAGGTGTATGCCACGCATGAAACGATTGATTTTAATTATAGGAAAATACTTCAACATGTTGTCTGTAATGATATTTATATCATAATTTACAGTATTAGCATCAGCTCAAATTAGGACTAAATCCAATTGATATTTTTAGCTGTTAACATGTTCATGTTTCACCAAGGGATTTAACGCATTAAAACATTTATTTTTACACTAAACAGCACTCGATTCAATTTAATCCTTTTTTCTGTTGTCACAAGAATGGTCTGTTCTGTCAAAATGATCTGTAAATAATAAGTGTCTCTTTAGGGTAAGTTAATTATTCATCATCTAAATTGCAGAGAGCAGTCTTGCCATGGAAACTTGCATTTTTACATTCTGTAGTGCAGATATTCATACTAATCAAATTAGCATACAGCAATATACAACTTTATGACATCTAACGAGTGGGTGTGTGAAATTGATGCAACCTGTCAAAGCCCATGAAGTTAATATATGATATGAAGTTAATGAAAGTTAGAAGCGAGTTTTGGAGTTTGTGAAAACCGGTCTCTTTGCTGTCAAGAGAAAGTAAAATGCGTAGTTGTTTCTAATTATTTTTCCAGATGTTTATCCTGCATTTGCTGAAAATAATGAAAAATTTAATAAATTCGTTGCAGATGAAAGCATATCATTCTCAGTGACAGATTAGTGACATCATGTTACAATAACTGACTTGAAATTCTCGTCTTTGCCATCAATGTTGATTTGTTCACAATCAAAGCCGATTTCTTCTCATCTGAATGATGTATCAGGCATGGTAATGAAGGGTTAGATGACTTTGTTGTTGTTTGTAAGAAAAGAGAAAGTGCTTTTGATTTTCATGATGGACAAGCTTGTTTGTTTGTTTGTTTTCAAATAAGTTTCTACGATTTTAATATGAAATCCACAGAAAGAAAACTGGAAAGTTGGAAAGTACACTACCAGTCAAAAGTTTGAGGTTGGTAAGGTTTGATTTGATTAATTGATTGATCGTTTGATTGATTTTGAAAGTTCATAAGGTCAGCGTTTATTTGAAATTGAGAACTTTTATAACATCATAAATGCCTTTCGTTTTATGACTTTCTATTAATCTATGCTTATTTTCTTCTTTCTTGCTTATTTACCACAACTTGTCACATAGCAAAACCTAAGACATGCAGAAATCACAATTTATCCATTACAGACTGATTCTGAATGGAAGCATACTAGCTTTGGCAAGGACCGCTGCCGCATCACCAGAGGAGATTTCCACCATAAGATGTGTGTGCACTGTGAGTCAGAGAGAAACAAAACTCTGGCGATTATCTCGCAGCTGTCACCCAGAGGGCTCACCTCAGCCCCCATGCGCCTGCGTGAAGCTCAGGTCTGGCTCTCTCGGGCCCCTTGTACTTTGATTCACCCGAGATGCCGGCGAGACGTGACCTCTAGTGTGCTCTCTGTCGCTTACTGCTGCCCTACAGCAAAGCTACACGAAGACCGCAGATTTACACCAGCGCTGTGCCAGTACAGCTCTGCTTCATTTGATTAAAGTCCTGGCATTGAAACAAAAGGAGAGCAGATTACTCTATTGATCCAGAGAAGCTCAACTGCTTTGCGGGGAATAGCATAGTTTCGGCTACGCAAACGATCAACTTTGTATTCATGTGTAACGGATTTGCATTATGTGAAAAGTAAATTAGGAACTATATGTAGTGCTTAATATCACATCTGCATACACGCGTGTTTATTTAACCCTCCCACATTTTTCTCTCTCTCTGCTTTCTTTTTCTTCCTGCCCCTGAGTAGGTGCCGAAAGCTTGGTGGAATTGCATTGAATTCTATTCTGGTCAGAGGAATGCAAGGGCATTGTTGCGGCATGAGCAATGCTGACGTGGATTGAGAGTTGGCGTGTAGGTGGCAGTGCATCGACTGCGAGCCCCAGCCACGGGGAATGATTACTCTCTGCTTTCTTTCACTCATCATACGGAGGATAGCGCTCAGATCCTCGCCTTCTGTAATGCAAATGCAGTTTTGTCTGAAAATATGCTGCTTATAGTGTCCTTGAGTGCCTCGGAAGGTCTTTTGTGAAGGAATTGCTTTGGAGCACGACCTTGATATTAATGAAAATCACAACTCCTTAAATGCCATCCTATTTCGAACGATTCAGGTGGACGCACAGATGCATTAGAATGCGTTTCATAAGACATTTCCTCAACTAGTTTGGTCGCAGCCGTCATCCTTTATTTGTTTTCGTGACCGAAATATCATCACGGTGTTGATGTATAATTAGGGATTTTATTGTCGGATGCCCGGGACTGTAGTTAATGCTTGTAGATTTTTGCATTTAGTTCTTTATTTACTGCAGTTGTAAAATGGCAGTTATCTGTGGCGCTGCAGTAAATCCAATAACATTAACGGTTGACTTTACAACAGTCGCTTATTGGTTTGTCACAATGGAATGCTAATTTGGAGGGCGTAGTTCTTTAATTGTCCTTGCACTTGTCTGGCCAGCGTGACTGGTCGTCATATTCGGTTTGATTTAAATCCCGACTGTTCCTGAATGAATAACGAGTTTCTCTTGGAGAGCCTCTGAAGGTGAAGTGATCATAAGTTTAACGTGTTTTCAGAGTTAATTAGAATGTTCATGTTGAAAACTAGGAAATGGAGAATGAGTCACGATGCGAAATGTAATGCCAAAGGTCTATGCACGTTGGTTTTCTCGACTTGCTGTTATGAAGATCTGCTCATCGCATTTCGCATCGCAACACTGATTGGAGATCACTTGGAGGGTGAAATTAAAGTGCCATGTGTCGAATCTACCTGCGAGTAGAGCAGTAGAGGACCAGGAAGTCCCTTTGAAGAGCTTCTCCCGGGGTCTTACGGTTCTCTAGAGTAGCCGTGTTGTAAATGACAGGTGTGAAATTGCTGTGCCGTTGCTGAGGACTTCCCCCATACTTCTTTTAAGACACAGTAGCGCCATCCTACTGTCCTCTGACTTCATTTACATATCTTATAAAAAACATATAAAAAAGATTCACTGCCTGCCACACCATCATAAAAAGCAATTTCAGCGGAGTAGCTGAACCAAAGTGGATATTCCTGACTTCCTCCCAAGAAGTCTGCGCATACTGAGCAATATGCCTTGGAAGGGAAGAGACAGAATGTTTATGTAGGTACTGTATTTTATAGGTTGCAATAGAAAGAGGCATGTGATTGTGCACAGTGTTTTATTTTTGGGTATGCATACGAGCCCGTGCATATTGATATGCATTATATAATCCAAGCGGAGAGGCAAACTGTAGTCGAGATTGAACAATCACAGAAGAGAGCAGTGAATTCTAATTTAAAGCTATGAAAACGGTTGCCTTTTAATATTGTGGTCGTCTGGTCTTTCACATGAATTACATTGCATATTATTGTGCAAAAACAATCATATTTTCCTTTCTTGTTTTCCAGGACAGCATCTAAACATTCTTTCAAAGCCTTACTTAATTTAGTGAGGATTATGCTTGAAACACGGGAAAATGAAACAAAATGCACTTCTTCCATTTTTCGGTGTTTTCATTTTGCAGTTTGACTTCTCGTGTGAATTTGTCTTTGTAATATAT
>JAUMHP010046861.1:0-23530 GCA_032361065.1 Enteromius trimaculatus | reverse complement strand
AAACAAAGAAATCTTTTCTTTTTAGCCTACAGAAATTCCATTGATTTTTTTTTTTCGTTCCAATGGTCACGTGTGCACCTTACCCAATCAAATGGCAGTTTGCTCTCAACTTATTAGCTGACTGGTGCTTTGCGAGGGGGAAGTTGCCCCATTGCCTCTCCATTTTCACAGATTGTTATTTTGTGAGCGTGTTACTGTATGTGTGTGTTAGTGTTTTTGTGTGTGTGTGTATGAATGAGAGTGCGTACTGGCCATGTCTACATCCGGAGCTCTGACAGGATATTATGTTGACTCTCTTGTTATGCCGGACAACGAGGAGACTCGCTTCTCCTCGGGTTCAGGACTCATTCAGCACAGGCCCTCCGTTCTACCCACAGACCATACAGAGCTCGGTCCTTGCACATTCCCGGCAAAGCAACCCGTTTATGGAGGCTCGGGTTGGAGCCACATCCCGACGCATTACTCTAGCGGTGTACCGTCAGTGTATCAGCCGCATACGCAACCTCCAGTAGCTGGGGATTACGTGCAGTCTTGGCTTTTGGACTCTGCATGTGGTTTGCCACTCACTGAGGTACCGACGATCCATCATCACTATCATGCCAAACCTGAAATAAATAGAACGAATGATAACAACACAGAGGCCAGTTCACGTGCCGTACTCTCTTCTGGAGACTTCACTAACGGAGGATGTTCTACCGACACTGAGACAGTATCAGGCCGGACTGCTGACAAGGGAGGCGATACAGAGGAGAAACCGGGCGCTGATCCAGGTAAGGCTGGACAAACGGTGGGGTGTATGAGTTAAGTTATATTAAATCAATATTAAGCACTATTGATAAATTCCTGCGTTTTAACATTATTCTCATTCTAGTCAAATGCCGGGCTATTTAGCTACTTGTGTTTAGCCGTGATTGTTACGAGGCCCTAAGATATGTTTGGGTTACTGTGATTTATGCCATGGTCTGGATTTTAGATATAGCTTATAGGGTCTTGTGTTAAAATCATTCTCTGCTCGCTTTTGATTTCGAAACCCTCATTCCACACCCTCTACCTTTCCCCAGACAACCCTGTGTCCAACTGGCTACACGCGAGCTCGACGCGTAAAAAACGATGCCCTTATACTAAGCACCAGATCCTCGAGCTGGAGAAAGAGTTTTTATTTAACACTTACCTCACGCGCGACCGACGGTATGAGGTCGCCCGTCTGCTGAACCTCACGGAGAGACAGGTCAAAATTTGGTTCCAAAATCGCAGGATGAAGATGAAAAAATATAACAAAGATGGAACGAAGGACGACTAAGAATGAAGCACATCGTGTAGGTGAGGATGTGAGAAAATCCATCCTTTTACTGAAATAATGTCGTGGGATATATATTTTTTGTGTTATTCAAGCATTTTCTTAAAGCATGCTGGGCTCCAATACTTTAATAAATTGGACTAGACTGTTTGTCATAAGTGGTTAATACGGCACATTTTTTTGACGTATGTTTAAATACTCGTTGACGCAGTATTCTTTAAATTTCTGTATTTCATTTGGACCAAATTAATTAGTAATGAGTGGATATATATCCTCGTCAGTTGTATTTAGTAGGCCAATATCAGTGTGTATTTCCGACCGCAAATTAACAGTTTTCTTATGTTCTGTAGCGTTTTCTTAATTTTCACTAGAAAAATATGGGCCCATGTTTAAGTTGATACACTTGAGTAGAATACATGATATCGTGTACCCTTAGAAAATATTTACTTTTGTATGTGTCCTTAGAAATTGTTCTGTATTGACAATTGTGATATCCCAGCTACCTAGTCACCACTACCTATTTGTTTTGAGTCGACCAAAATTTTCACGCCATATCAGCCGATGTGATATTGGGTGAAGTCTGCGAACTTCAGGGAATAAGTGTAAACAAAAAAATACTGAGAAGTAGAAAAGCACTGTAGGCAACTTTTCAAATACCTCATGGTCTGTTGGCCGTCACATATTGTTAGTTTACTTAATTTTTGTTTTGTTGCATTTCTCAGATGTAATTTGTGATTTTATTTATTAAATAATAAAAGCATTTCATATCTCCAAACAAGTCTCTCTTAGATTCCGTAGTCCTCTTGAACCTTTAAATAACACTTAGGTTGAGAATGATGTATCACATTACGTTTTTACGTGCAAATGTAATTCTGTGTATAGGCCTATATATAATGTAATATATATATAATGTATTTTTGTAGTTGTAGCCTATTTTTTTTAAAGTATTTAATTACATTTCTGTAGAATTGTTGTTTTTGTTGTTTTATGTATTGATACATTGGTTTAATTTAATTAAATATGCAATTTAATTTAAATATTAAATTTAAAGAAATATAATCTAATGTAATAGTGCAGTTGTAAAACATCCTTAGATGTCAATACTTTTTAAAAAGTCAAATAATAATTTATTTACCCATACCAGGAGATGGGTATTTTTTACAGAACTGCCATCAACTCTTGAGGAATGTGTTCTGAGGCCAGGTTATGCTGGGCGAGTTTGTACTCGGGGAGAACAGGCCCGTAGACCGGCCTGGCAGATGAGGTTGTTAGCTGCATGCTGCCATAAAAGACAATTACTGCTATAACCGTTTATGGTGTGCAAAGCGCTGCGAGGCGAGAGAACGCAACACAACAGAGATATTACAGGACTCGACAGCTGGGGCCAGTGAGCAATGCACCATGAGAATCTGTGAATAAAAAAAATGCAGATACAGATATATGAAGAGGTGCTTTTGCTCAACGTAACTAAGTTCAAACGTTAAAATGTAAACATGAACATGTTTTATCTTATGTACTGAATAAGATACTGGAGGCTTAAGTGGCACAGGTATAGCAGGGGACTTTGACTTCAAAGTCCTCACCACGGAGACAAGGCAATGAATCGCAGACACGGCAACAGACATTGGCATTCCATTTTCAATGGCTTTATGGCCGTCCAGACACAATTAGACCTTTTCCAGAGGCCCGACACCCATTTGGAGAGGTGTTTTTTTTTCTTCGCTCACCCTTCGCTTTCAGAGAGACTCGACTATGTGCACAAAAAGCCAGCGGAAATAATCTAGTTTTATTGGCCTCTGATTGCAGTTTGCCCTACGGCACCCTTTGTGTAGGTCTACACAGTGAAATGGAGGCGTCGGTGCAAATTCTACGGAAGCTTTGAAGCAATACTGATTAAATGCAAATTATATTAATTGAAATGCATTTCATATACCTGCTTTCATTTGAAAATTTTAATTTGCCCATAACACATTGTCTAATCGTGGACGTCCCAGCATGAACGGAACCACTCTTCTCAATCTTCATAGCTGTCTGCGTTGTTATACAGTATGACCACTTGATGTCAGTAAAACCTCAAAATCGCGACTATGTTTGAGTGCAGTTTTAATAGATTCCTTGTTCCCGCTTTGTAAATCTTCATTGGTTTAATTTTTGTCTGATAAAATTACAGTAAAAAAAAGGAAGAAATCGTTGATGCTTAATGTTCCTTTTTGTTAGTTTTTTATTATCGAACGATTGTTAGCTAAAATAATTAGCTATAGTACGTTTTAACCCTGAAGCAGAAGTCATGTCTGACTTATAACGGTTTCGAATTTTAATTAGAATTAAATTAGCCTACCAAAAGACTTATTTCTTCTTTTTTTTTGCATTTTTGCATTTTTAAAAAATAACCCACGACTGGGTAAATTCTAGAACATATTAAACTAAACCAGCAATGAATGATAGAAAATGTATAAATAAACTAACAGCGGATTTTGCCTATACAAAAAATTACAGCCCAGACTATAATGCCATGCCAACATTACACTTGCTAATGGGAATCTTCATCTGGTAAAAGATGAACTAGGCACGTTAGTTTAAAGTCCGTAAAATAATTATATCATTTAATGAAAATTAAAAACAAAACAAAAAAGACAAAAACATTAGGCCTATTATTATTTATTTATATATATAATATAAAATAGTACAGTTTTAGGTTGAGGGAGAAAAGCACAATAGCAGATTGGCATCTGTGCAAATACAAGTGGTATCGGTACTTATAGCGCGAACTGGGGCGGAAATAAGCTATATGCAAACCTGTATGTATTTTCAAGTCTGTAAAGTGACGTGGAAAAAATATACAGCATTACCTTGTGTGCTGGCTTGTGAAAAATAACCTAACAGACCGTCTAATTTATCTGTTTAAACATCGTTAACATAACACGAAAATGTATTTTTGAGTATATTCTTTTTTATATATCTTAATGTATAATAAATATAGGCCTACTTTCAATTATTTGGACTGCACCGCGTTTTTTAAATAAACGTGTTTCTTGTGGGTTAACAAGGCTACTGTTTCTTTTTTGTTTTACGCTTTATTTATTTATTCTTTTCTTATAGTTTAGTTTAGGTTAGCCAGTGTTTTTTATATAATAAAAACAAATATTTTTATTTCATTTTGCTTATTTATTTATGTGGCTTTTTGCCAAAGCAATGCATTTCTTAAGTTATCTTTGAAACACTTCTCATACGCCTTTGGAAACGGTTTTGACTTGTGCGGTTCTCAAAATCAGTCAAAAACACATTTTTTAGGGGGTTACAGTTTATTTTCAAATAGTCCTACTAATTTTTAATAATAATCGTGTTCATTAGCGGTCCATGGGCTAATTCATAAGATTAACTACTGTTCCTTCAATTTGATGAAAAAGCAAAGGCGATACTCATTGGATGTCTAGTGCATGCGGAGTGATCACGTGACTTCATGGGCCCAATGCCAGAGAAGTGGGATTTAATATGAACTCAGGCTATAATGGGATTGTATATCACCCTGGCTCGTAAAAACGACACCGAGGATTCCTGCTCAACAACTCAGCAGGATGAAAAAGTATATGAATTAGAATTAAAGTGGAATGCCTTATAGTCATTTGCAGCGAGCACTCACTCAGTACTTTTCAGCACTGGACAAAAATGTTGCTTTGCATACAATGTGTCGTCTGTAGGAGGAAATGACTGCTTCTAAAATACTGCTTACGCATGACGCGGTCAATCTGCGGATCATCGGGGATTTAGAAAGGACTTGGACATCTCCCGCCATAAATTCATTTAGCAAGCATGAACGGAGAAAACCTCCCCAATGTGTATCTTCAAATGGGACTTAAGGTATGATTTTCACGTTTATTTGAAACAGCTTGTTGTGTAGCCTATGTAGTGTCAGAGGCAACAGAGACGTGTCCTACAACCAAATCCATTAAACCACTGATGCAGCTGTTCACGCATGTGTGAAGTCGTAAACGTTTTAATGTCTCTGCTCTGTTGTAATAAATTAATTACTCGGTGTGTCTCAATTTAGAGGATCTCCTATGCGTATCTGGTTGCGTAATTGATTTTCGTTGTGTCCGATCCCAAGATTTACAACTCACCCTAGTAGCATGAATAGTTTCTTGTAACTAATTACCAAGATCTACACTTACAAGGCCTATACCTCAGAGTCATATAATCATCCATAATGTAATAAATAATATAATAATCATAATAGGCTATAATAAATGCATTAATAAAATGCATTAATTTTTTAATTTTTTTAAAACATTTCTTAAAAACTAAGAATGATTTAACTAGTCACGATGAGTGGTGACGTCATTAATACACTCATTAATACATTATTAATAAAACGTCATATAATGTCTGCTAGACTTCAGACGTAGTTTACGTTTATATTTCGACCATTAAGCCATAGCCTAAGTCAGTACTGACATGGTGACAAGACTGCATTACATTAACAGTAGGCCTGCTGTAAACATATAGCCTGTAAAGCCAAATAGTCTCAGGAATCGTTTGTATGTTTGTGCAAACACTGTTTAGATGTTTTCAATGTAAACACACAATCACATAATTCAGATGGCAACATTGTTTTTATTGCTTCATTATTGCTTCGTTTTCATTGCTTCGTATCATCAATACGAAGTTTCTAAATTCTGGGAACATATAAATACACAGTGATAATGTGGACACCAATAACATTGGTCGTATGATGACAACTTTAATACAATAAATACAAAATCTTTTTCTGTGGTAATATCTTAGTTGACTTGGACTGTAGGTGTTAAACATACATTTCAAAGTAAAACAGTAAGTATTGTGGTCGTTTCTCCGATTAAAAGAAAAACTACATAGGTTTTAGAAGACGAGTATAAAAATGTCAACAATATTTGGAGATTTTTTATTATTATTAACTAGTTATATATAGGCAATAGCCTAATTATGTAAATCGATGTTTATGCGTTAAAATATTCGCAGTATACCAATGCAACAGCTGATGTTAAAACGTTTAGATATTTTACTGTAATGCGGATAAATCTATAGTTACTTTTTCAGTGAGCCATTTGTAAAATGGCGCCTGGCTGCAAACATTGCTCTACCAGCCCCCACCTCTGTCCTTTTCCCCAGAGAAGCTATAAATCTGTTGTTGTTTATGAAAATTTACTACTTTGCCGTACAACTTTACGAGCTGCCGCTAGCTTCTATTGGCTGCCAGTTGGTCACGTGTCTTAAGGCCACATGAACGTTAACTTTTTATGTGTATGCATCCCTACCCAAAATAGTGCTGCATTCTTCTCCTGACCTTGCTTTGTCTGGTATTCTTTTGCCTCCGCCTTTTCAACATTTCGTCGGTTGTTAATTTATTGTGCTTTAATTTTAAGGTTATATTCTACATTCGCTTCCATCGAATTGGGCATTGCTTTGGCTGACAGTAAAGAGAGAACTGCTCGTCCTGTTTGGCACACTTGATGATGAAGCTTTCCGAAGAGCTGTGAAGTAGGCTGTGTTTCTTGTCTTCGTCGATCAGCACACACTGAATGGTAAGGAATCGGGTTGTTTCGAATGGGCTACTATCGAACATCCCTTGCAATTTACTGTATATATGTTTTTAAATTAAAAAGGGAGCCTGTTGTTCTGGATGAAAGGTCGTCGTGTTTGTTGGTGCTGCTGTTTTTCTCGTCATTTATTATGCATGCTGTGTCTGCTGTTGTGCCTTAAAAACTGCAGGGTATGTCTTAAGACTAACGTATGTATGTTTTGCATTAGCAAACGTGCATTACTTGTATTTGAAGAAGTATCTTTAAGATGCTTATAACATCTTTGAGAAGGATGTGCAATTGAATATGTCCATAAAAGTTTGTTGAATTTGATTATATTTTTCAAAGTATTCAGTGCCTCACTCTTGCGTTAATGCAAGAGCTGTGATGTGGTCCATGCTTCGAGCAACTTTAATATATATATAAGAACTTAAAAATCATCGTACGAGTGCTAAAGTGCACAATAAAGAGACAGACTAGTCACCTGCAGGACAAATACAGAATTACATCTAAACCTATTACAGACTCGCCTGTATGGGATATATACGTAGCCTACAATATGTGGTCGTTTTTACAATGCGAGTTAAATTAAATTTAAATGTAAAAAATTCACTTGACTTATTTTTTTAGCAAGCAAAGCTTAGAATTCTTCTAGAAGGCTGTTAAGACCTAATGTCTGTTGTTATTAGGGAAATAGGTCTTATAGGGTGTTTAATTTATAGCCTAAATTAAATCTAGAAATTCTAAAAAGGATACTACAACAGCTTGGTATAATTATGTAGATCTTTCGTGAACCACGAGGTGAATTGTTGTACATCAAAACCACCACTAGGTGGCGACCTACCTCTTTGCTGACTGCATAAACGCGATTGAGTTCGTTTGTTCAAGCTATCTCATCAATGTAACACATGCTGGAATGTGAAGTGAAGTCTAAAGGAATCGTTCCAGAAAGATTTTACAGATTTTTTTTATTTTTCATAGCAATGGCAGAAAATGGATTTGCCACATTGTGTCAACTTGCATGCTGAATTTCTGAAAATCTGGTGTTTAATGTTCCGTTATTGTTTATTATAACGGAATGTAAACAATGTTTGTGTATTGTTTCACTCGTTCTAAATATTATATCAAACATACATATATATATATATATGTATGTTTGATATAACATTTTGCGCCTTATTTATGTTAGAGAGACAAAAAGCAGAATGAAAGGATCTCTGTATCTTAAATCCGCACAATTTCTGATTTATATGGGCTTTTCTGTAACAAATCAAGCTGTTACGCTCTCCAACTATCTTTGTGCGTTTTTGCATTTTGAGCGCGTTGAGCGCGCGGTCAGTCAAGTAGATTGTTCGACGTCGGAGCTGTGCTGAATCAAGGCCGAAAATAACTAATATCTCCAGGACTGCAGTGAATTAAATTTTGGCACAGTTAGGGTTGATTAAACATAAATGAATATTTATATATATATATGAAGAGTTCAGATGCAAAAGCCTCTAAAAGCCAAAAATGAGATAATGTTACTGAGTAAAATGTTACTCCGTTTGTTGTCTTTGTTTATCAAGTATTTTCACTTCAAATGTGCTAAATCCCAGCCTCAACCCATTCCAGTACTTGCATAGAAACCTATACATAGTAGCTAGAAAGAAATGCCTATTTAAAGAAAAACAGACGTATTTCGAGGCTTTTGCATCTGAACTCTTCATATAAAATTCTTTAATGTTTTGCAGTATTTCTTTTTATATTGGTACTATTTTATCCTTTAATTACAACTAGCTGTTTGTTAGCAGCCCTAAATAAAATTGTATTATGCAAATCGTTGTCAAGCATAATTTTAACAATGCACTTTTTAGCACAGTGTACTGTGTACTCGTTATTGCATAGGTTTCAAAAAGCGTTTCCATTCAGATGTGTTTGATCAAGGACCAGCTGCTACTTAGCCTATAGCTCTTTCATAGATGCTGCTGTTTTTTCCTGCCTGTACCTCAGTTCGTCAAGGAAACGGGCAAATCACAGGGAAATGTGTGAAATATATAACCCTTTTGAAATATTTCAGTGTTCAGAGACATTTTTCTTCGATGCTTTTAAAAACAGTAATTGACAATAATAAACGTATGTCCAGCATTTATGTTGGAAAAGGTAGGTCAAATCTATATAATCTCGTGAAGTGTTTCTTTTTAAAGACAAATATTTAGTATTGGTCGAACTAAATCATAATTGACTCAAACAGATTTCCTGTTTTTAACCATATATGGAATTATGAAATAGAAGTAGCCTACATTAAGTAGACAAGCAATACTAATCGGATTTCTTTTTCTCAATTGATGTAGTGTTCCTGATTATTTTAAAACCTGTAGTTGCATGTGTTTTTGAAACTACGACATCCATTAGACATTGTGGTGCGCGTGTTTTGTGTGCAGGTCACGGCGCATTGTTTCAGCAGATACAATTTTTCTACC
Source organism: Enteromius trimaculatus (assembly GCA_032361065.1). Lineage (NCBI taxonomy): Eukaryota > Metazoa > Chordata > Actinopteri > Cypriniformes > Cyprinidae > Enteromius > Enteromius trimaculatus. The sequence continues at coordinate 14,219 of JAUMHP010046861.1, read as the reverse complement.
GCAGAGTCGTTACCCTCTGAATGACCCCATCGCGTGCACGCCTCTAGTCTGATGGGTTAAGGTAGTCCCGTCTCTAACCAGAGGATGGCGCGCCGCTACAATCTTGCTTTGCACACAACAGCTAGTTCGGTGAAACTCTTGTTGCGCGCTCCCGTGCCCAAACAATTCCTCCCTGATTTCCTGCTTACGCGCGAGTTTACCGCTGGAGGTCACAGAATAGGATTTACGACTGGTCAACAAAAACACGTGACTCTAAGCCGTACCCCATATTTGGGAGTCTACGTAAGGGAGCATTAAGTCTGTGTCTCACTCATTTCCATAATTCATCATAAATTGTGCAAGGGTGCAATAGAAGCTCAAAACCATCAAGAGACACAAATCAAACACACGCGGCAGAATTGTTCTCTCCAGAAAAGGTAGTTGTAGTAACTAAAAATAATTATAAGGCAATTGTCAACCAATGAGCTCTTATTTTGTGAACTCATTTTGCGGTCGCTATCCAAATGGCGCGGACTATCCCTTACATAACTATGGAGATCACAGCTCTAGTGGCCAATGCAGAGATTCTACGGGCATGCATTCGGGCAGGTATGCTTTTGGCTACAATGGAATGGATCTCAGCACCGGGCGCTCTACCACCGAACACTTTCTCTCATCTGGTGAGCGAACTCAGAGCTACACAGACAGTCCAACTGCGACGCCTGTCCGGTACAATCAACCGGTTACCGCTGAGCCTTCCTCTGACCCTCTCCCGTGCTCATCCTTAGCCAGCTCTCCTGTCAGCGAGCAGTCACACCGCGCTCTGAAAACCTCACTACCGAGCACCGCTGGCTCTACGACCAACAGCGTCGGGACGGTTCTCGGTCGCGAGGACGTCTCTACAGCGTCCAGCACTATGGAGGAAGAAAAGCCACCGGGAAGTGCGCAGACAGCTGCACAGAATGCATCCGAGGCACCGCAGATTTATCCATGGATGCGAAAACTTCATATAAGTCATGGTAAAGTGCAAACACTGCTTTTTTCTGTTTGTGTTTTGAGTGTTGTCGTTTGTGTGCGAATTACCACCTGTCAAATTTTACACAAAATCAACCTGTGACGTTTAATGCAAATACAGTTAGTTTACTTTGATTTTGGACATGCTGCTCTATTTTATAAACTCCATTTCTAATAGAAATAATATTAATAAAATGAATTTATTTAAAAAAAGAAGAAGAAGAAAGGACCTAATTATATTATTAATTGTCTTGTCGATTATCAAGTAATGAATTGTCCGTGCTATTAAATTCATTAAATAAAACTCATTTAATTTGAGGAAATTACCCGAATTTCATTTTATGCTTTCTGTCCCTGATAATGTCACGCATGCTTTGAGGTTGATGCATATCCTTTCACCTTGTGCCGTACATTTCATAAAATGCATTAAAGCACATTACAATTCTAAAAATGTCTATGTCATACTTTTGTGTATAACAGACAATTTGACCGGGCCGGAGGGGAAAAGGCCCAGGACAGCCTACACACGCTACCAGACACTTGAGCTTGAAAAGGAGTTCCACTTCAACCGGTACCTGACACGTCGCCGACGAATTGAGATTGCACACACGCTCTGTCTCTCAGAGAGACAAATCAAAATATGGTTTCAAAACCGGAGAATGAAATGGAAAAAGGACAACAAGTTGAAGAGTATGAATATGGCGGCTGCTGGAAGCGGATACCGGCCGTGAAAATGTGTATATACTGTATATGTGCATATATAAATTAAATCTTTTAGTGTTTGAATAGGTGTGTGTGCGCGGGTGCGCGTCTGATTCCTTATTCTAAGTGTGTGTTCGACAAAGGGGATCAAGACTTTGACCATTTTACAAAAGAACTTTCCACTGGCCTTAAGAGAGTGAACGCCCTGCGTTGCATCCTTGGCAAGAAAAAAAATGAAACAAACACTTCCTCTCTGTGTTTTCATGTAATGTTGCGTATGTGGAAAGATCTATGCATTGTCTAAGAAAAGTCACATGAAGGTGTTAATTAATATATCACGTATTGACGAAAAATGCTTCTAAAAAGTTTCTGTAAGGTGCATTAGCAAGGCAAGGTAAGCCAACCTGTAAAAGTATTCGATTCTAATTAAATGAAGCATAACATAAATGTTTTTGTTGTTGGTTTGTAAATAGGAATTGTTGTATTTTACGTATTTATTTCAATTCGATATCAAATATCGATTGTATTTTATTTGTTGTGAATCTGAAGTAGAAGACCTGTTTTGTTCGTGTTGTACTGTCATCTTTGTGATAAAATCGTTTCGTTCAGACTTGTCCACGCATATTTGTCATGTCCTCATTTTTCTAACTGAGTATGTTTTAAGTGTGTTGTACTTTTTTGAAATGTTGGGGGAACCGCTGATTATTTATTTTCCTTCTCGTGAAATTTGAATGCCAACTGGAAGTGCAGAAAACAGTGTTGTCAAATGCAGTGTTCATAACAATAAAGTTTTTACCTTAAAAAAATTATATCTCTGTGATTTGTCTGGTTTTATTTTTGTTTGCGTAAGTGACAGACTAGTACAAACTAGCGTATCACATAACTAGTTGATTATTTAGGTGAGGGTGAATAGGCTATATACATAAAACCTTAAAAATATCAGTCTGTTCCTCTTTGGAAAACTTGGATAAAAAGTTACCCTAGATATTCGAAATACTTTAGAACAATTTCCTCGTTACTTTAAAAGTTTGTTTGAGTGGTTCAACAGGTATGAGACGCACTATAATCACTACTTTACTCACTCGCTGGGGAAAGGGCACTTATGGTCCCCCTTGCCAACTTCTCAACATGAGTGTGCGTCCACGCCCAGTGTCTCACACTCTTCTCTTCTTTGGAAATCTGGACAGGGTTTTTGAGCGGCAAACTTTACTAGACCTTTTACCATTCTGGATCCGTAACATTGGCGGGTAAGATAAATAATGAGGTTTGGTCCACGAATTAGATCGTAAAATTCACCCGGAGTGAGACGGCAGATAGGCTCACTGGCCATAAAACAGTCACGTGGTGGCAATTAAAGTCAGTTTTATGGTTTTGGGGAGTCGACACTATATCGCATATAAAGTTTAATCGCACTGACGTGGAGCTTCGTTCTCTTTCTCCGCAGACCGTAGAGGTGTTCCTCGACTGCTTTCACAACTGCTTCTGACGAGCCAGATTGCTATGGACTGGAAACACGTCGACCGGATTCACTCGGGTGGACGAGGGTCAGCTCTCGGTAAGTTAGAGTTGTTTGTTTCGGGTTTTCGCTGCCCGTTGAGAGACAAAATTTTCTTTAGGCCCTCGGTGAAACAATGAGCAGAACATAAACGCGCTCAAGTTCCAACTGCGTTAATTGGGGCTTGTACTGTGAAGAGCTGCTTGTCCGGCAGATGGGTGGTAGGGGGCATTGCTCTCTGACTGTAATTGCTTCCTTCCTATAATGTAACGTTCGCTGCCCTTTGTATCCGTGCATTAAATAATGACTTAGATGTGTTTTTGATGAAGTTTTTCTAGTATCTACCACAGCCTTTACAAGGCTTTGTGGTAGACGTTGATGCACAAATCTGCCAGAATTACTTAAAAGTTTTGAGAGAGAGGATAGGAAGACCTTATCTATCTATATCTATATCTATATCTATATCTATATCAATCTAATTCCTTTTGCAAAAATGTATTGCATCTGTTAAAAAAGATTATTTTATACCCTCAATATATGTCATTTCTTAATAGCACATTTGACCAACTGGCAAATGTGTGACTGGAAATCTGATAAAACTGAGTAATTAGCTATTAATCATAATCTTCAAGCACCACTACTGCTTAGCAACGCTGTAGTTGTCACAACCATCTTTATCTTAAATGCACACAAAACGCATAAGGAAAAATAAAAACCTCAATGTATTTGGCTTGCGTTATGTGAGGAAATGCGCATGTAACATCCGCATACTTAAAGTGAAGTGTGAGAGCGAGTGGGAGATAGACAGAATTCGATAGACAATGAAGGAGAGAGAGGGACTGAAGAAAAATGTCTTCGCTCCTGGTTCACCGTGAGGTCAGCGTCGGCAGGAAGATGAATGTGCGCACGCCGTAAACCACCAGCAGAGCTCGCTTTTGGCCAAGTTCAGTGTCACCCGCATTGGCGCCCCTTCTCCCTACAAGGATAGAAAAGACAGGAGGAAAAAGAATAATAACTCCCGCATACACCTTTAATTGCAGGGACTCTCGGTAGAATAGAAATGGTTTATAAATCTGGGTGCAGCATGGATATATCAGCAGAACGAAATTGATGGCTACAGCAGGCCAAGCTGTCTGGAGATATAAAGGTTGTTTGATAACATATTAATAGTTTCGGCCTGATATTAGTGGTCATGATAAATGCAAGTTATAAGAGATGTATGGGGGAAACAATAGCTTAGAAAAGAATGAAAGGGAGAAAGAAAGTTGATGTGCTCGAAGGCTTGTTTGTGTCCATCTGTTTATTTGTGCTTGTTTGTCGGAGAGAGAGAGAGAGTGAGATTGTAAAGGTAGGGGGAGGGCCGAGGTCAAAAGTTTACAGCAGAACAAGTAGCTGTCATCTGTTCTTGTAGAGCGCAGTGCCACTTTTATAATGGCACAAAAGATGGAATAGCTGTGAATCCCGTGAGTTCTGGTCTAACCTCGCGATGAACTCTGCAAGCTGCGTGACCCTGGGTTAGCATCCCCAAGAGACTACCTCCTCCGCCTGTGCCAGAGATTGAGTATTCAGGTTTTATTAAGGGGTTTGATTGGTGAATTTCCTTTGAATAAATCCCATTTGATGACCATAAGTTCGACAGGACATTTGCATTTAGGATTGATAATATTTCCGCAATGAACATTGCTTTGTTTGCATGGTCCTGAAGGGTAGTTTTTTGATGCTGTAGCATCTTGAAAACTAAACTTTCGTTAATTAATAACAACAGAAAAGAAAAAGAAAAAAACAATAAAAGAAGAATATATTCTTAGCATTATTTACCGATAAATCAGGACTAAACCAGGACGAGACGGTTTGTAATAATATTATGTGAAATTGTCTTACAAATAATTTTATCACCTTTGGACAGATCATTATCGATAAATATCGATTATTTAATATTATATTATTATTATATATTATTAATTTATCTCTCTATTTTATTTATTTGTTTATTTATTCTTTTGTTTATTTATTTTTTGTAAAAACAGGTCTCAAATTGTTTAAATAATACATATTCTTATTGAAATCTTTTTATGGGAAATCCTAATTTATTATTATTCATTTTCATTTATTTTTTTGTGTTTGTTTTAAAAATACATAGGCCTACATTTTGTAAAAGATATCTGACCTTTTCCGAGAGAGAAAAAAAACATTCATCATTTTGCAGTAGCCTACAGAAAAGTTAAACAATTAATGGCATTATAAAAAGAGCTGAATATCACACTTTTGTGGCGACAAAATTAGTTTAACGTTAGTCATTTCGAATAATTTGTACAATATTCGTTTAATTCACGTGTTTACAGAAAACGCGATGACTTAATGTGGCCGTATTGCTTTTCATAAGAGACCCGAGATGTTGTACTGGGAAACACAACGGCTAGGCTATCTCTGGAATTATAAGATTTTGAGTCAAAAGTCCAAATACAGAAATGCGTGCGATTTGAAATTAATTAGTTGATGTTGGTTTCAGCCAAAAACAGTCCAAAATTAACAGTAAGCTGGAATATTTAAAATTGCACCCTCAAATTAAATTGAAATATCATTATATTTTGTAAAAAGCAGTTGGGTAAATTTAACACAATAACACTAAACTAGGTTAAATTAAACTTAAGCCAGTTATGTAGTAAAAGGAGGCTTTCATAACAAGGGTATTTAAAAAACAGGTCCTGGTGCCGGTTACCCCGTATTTGTTGGTGTAATCATATTGATTTTATACACTTTGCTGGCGAAAAGTAGCCTATGTTACCTTTTACATTTTTCGTGTTGCATTAAAGAGTTCAAGGCTCTTCATAGCCAATATATTAGCAGTTTCTCATTCTCGTTTTCTCTCATTCGTGACTTTCAACATCCTGAGTAATTTACGTGGAATAAAAAAATGACAGCTAGCACTGGTGTAAGCACCATCGATGAAAAGTTGATGAAGAAGACTTTTAAATGCGAGTTTTAAATATATATAATCAGATTCTCTTTCATCTAATGCTGTGATTGTTAGTTTTACTTGTTTTAAATATGTAAATATTGCAGCGTGTTTAATTTTAGCCCTCCGGTTTTGTACACAAAGGAGAAAGAAGTGCATAATGAATAACAGACGACATTGTATCATTTTTATGGGCCTAGAAAACTAAACCCTTGGCTTATTTTAAACCCCGTATGTTAGAAGACTTTTCGTTTGCAATTTTAATTTATCAGTAAGTTGAATCAAATATTAAAACAGCATTCTAATAAGAGTTATGGTTATTAGTAGTAATGGTGGTAGTAATAGTAAATATTTTGTTATAATAATGTAGAGGAAAAAATAAATATATATATACATGCCGAATGCCGACCTCCAGAAGGACCCTGTTCCCTGAGGGGATAAACGAAGTCCAAGGCCGGGGTAAACGCAAGGTCACTGCGTCTAACAAATATGAAAATGTCACCTTTTCAGAGGGCACGCCTTGTTGTTTAACAAAGACTGTCAATGAACAAGATTAATAAGAGGCGAAATGGACATTGAGTCACTGAGAGGTCAAACTAAAGTTATCTCTGTGTAGCTATTAAAGAAAGGTAGCCAGAGCGGTTCTGAAGCTGTTGAACCGCGTGAGCCTCACATAGTTTAGAGAGTTTGCAGTTCAGGGTGGCTGTTGCTTCTCTACGTGGAAATGTCCAGGATAAAGAAACATTGCATAGGAACTACCTGTCGCGCAAAGGATGTGTCATTATTTTGGTTTATCTGGGCATGGCATATAAGTTTAAGGGTCAGGGATAATATTTTGCTCAGGAACTTACACAAGGTAGGCCTTCTGAGTTCTATTTTAGCGTTTAAGCACTGCTATTTAGCAAGTCTATAAGGAACATGGTAAGCCTATGGAATTTAGTCTGTCTGTGTTGTGCATTTCTCAGAAAAAGAGAAATGGTTGAAAAAAGTGTATTGACTGCTTTTTTTTAGATGGATGTTTCATAGAGACATTTAAGATTTTAAACATAACACTGCGGTTTTTATTATAATGTGTCTAAATAATTTTCATTATATTTTAAGCTATATCGATACGGATATATTTGAACAAATAGTGTATTGCAGTAAAATTAAAAAAAAAAGCCAACTGCAATGAACTGTTAGTGGTATGATGTTCAATACGTTCTGAATTCAAATTCTGGTCTTCTGGTTTTGGTCTACTCTTTTTAGAGTAAAAAAACGAAATTAAAGCTACTGTTAAATACATGAAAGCTGACAAGATGTCCGGTTCAGTTTAAAATATAAAAAGTAAAATGCAACATATTTCATTATGGAGCGTCTATGAGACAATAAGGAAAGCCACTTTTCTTTATTTAGGCACTTAGACACTACAATTTATGTATTTTTGTCTTTTGCTGACAAAATTTTCTTACTAATTCAGCAATAATAATAATTCAAAATATAAAAATCGAAAGATGCAAATGTCTGTAACTCATGTAGCATCCTTTTGTTGTTCTTGAATACACATGCCTGGGTCAATTTCACGTCGAGCAAATCGTCTAACAAATGGTCTGTCGTAATATTTCTTTGACGATGCCTGAGGTGGAACCCCCAAAAAGTAAGTCTGGGCATTGTGTTTGTTACATTTGTTACAAAAGACGTGTGAAATTATAGGTTGATGCGGTTGCTGGCTTGTAAGTAGTCTTTGTGCTGTTCATTAACAGGTGCATGCTTAGCCACTGATACAGTTGGTTTTGCTAAATTGGTCGTGGGCCTTCTTGAAGGTTGTTTTGAGGAACCTATAGAAATTTAAAGTCACTGAAGTGTACAAAACTCGTGGTACACAAACAACGAGATATTTTGTACATTTATCACGTGAAAGGGCATTAACACAAGAAGGGGATGCTTTCGTGATAAATCACGTTCTCTATTGCACTCAAATTGTTTTTCCCTGCATATAATGCGTTTTAACATGCATCTTGTACATTCAGTCAGCTGTTTCGTTTTACATGCGATGCATATGGTAACTATATCGAATTAATTTCTGATATATTTTGATTCGATAACAAAAACAGACGCATTGACCGCTCGAACACATTTTTGCTGTGCTGATGCCTGGCCTGCTATTGGTGCTTGTTTACACGATGCCCACAGGAGGCGCTGATTGGTCGCATTTCTCACGTGACCGACCAACTTTGTACATTTGACAGAGGAGTAGGTGGGTTTTGGAGAGATCAGAAAAACGACAGCACGATAAAAATTAGAATTGTTGCACTTTTCAAATTAATGATCATGAGTTCCTACTTGATCAATTCAAATTACATCGAACCTTCTTTCCCACCCTGCGAGGAATATCAGCAGAATGGATACATGCCCGTGTCCTCTGATTATTATGAGCGGCCGAAAGACGCGGGCTTCCCCCATCACGAGGAGGCATCATACCCGCGATCGAACTACCAAGAGCCGAGCTATGATTACGGTAATGTGTCAACCAACGGCCTCAACGATTTCACCGACCGTCATCACGCGCAACCTCAATCCGTTCCGCAGAATCACGGACCCCGCCTCACCACAGAGAGCTGTGCTGGTTCAACTGCGAACAAGGATTGTAGCCTCGTGTCAGAGGCTCTCCCAGGCGCACAGAAGGGTAAAGAGCCGGTGGTGTATCCCTGGATGAAAAAAGTCCATGTTAATACCGGTAAGTAATGTGCACGGGCAATAAAAGCTCTAGGAGCCCTGTGGAGGGCGTTCGTCGTAAGGCATGTGGGGAACATACCCTGTTGTAATTGCTCATTTAGAGGATTTACTGCCATCGAGATGAAGTCCCGGTGATTACGAGTTCTCGCAAATTTTATTTCCCTCGATGTTCCACCCTGCCCATTTGCGTTAGTTTCTTATGACTCCAGAGAAAGTTGATCGTTTACCAAGTTAGCACCAAACAGGCCTTTTAATTTAGTTATTTTCTTTTTTGCAGCGCTACCAAACTAGTTACATCAATAGCGTGCGAATGGAACGCGGACACCGACGCATATCCATTGTTTCATGCTCTACCCATTTTGAGATTCTACCCAAGTGTACTAATCATCCGACATCTCACCAATACCTGAGAATGTCAATAACACCTGCTTGGTTATGTGTTTGTGTGTTTAGTGACCGCCAGCTACTCTGGAGGAGTGCCCAAGAGGTCTCGCACCGCCTACACGCGCCAGCAGGCTCTTGAGCTTGAGAAAGAGTTCCACTTTAACCGATATCTGACTCGGCGTCGACGAGTGGAGATAGCGCACACTATGTGTCTTTCTGAGCGTCAGGTGAAAATCTGGTTTCAGAACCGCCGCATGAAATGGAAGAAAGACCACAAGCTGCCCAATACAAAGATCCGCTCCTCGAGCTCTGCGCCCTCCAACCATCACGTGAAAACGGACGCCACTCAGCAGCAGCAAACACTGCTTCCTACGCCGTGTTCCTCGAACCTATAGTGCTAGAAACAAATCGGCACAAACGGAACTGAACAAGAAAGAAGAACACATAGCAGTATTAGGATCGGAACTCCACAGGGTTACTTTTTATTCAGTGTCCGATGAGGCAACTTAACCTCGCCTTCCCAACCTCTTCCTCCGCTCTAATTTGAGCTGGAAATCACATCCTTCCTGTAAAAAAATAGCTTCTCTCTCTCTTAAAGGAACAATAGTAGAATGTACTTTAACTTGGACAATGGATCGTTACGTTTTCTGTCTTTAACCGAGACATACCGAGTCTTGTCTGTGAAGATCTGCGCTAGTTACGCGTGTACAAATTGACATTTTAACTTGAAGGCACAAGTATAGGAACAATCTTCCTGGAGTTATCTTATTTGTCTTAGTTCCATATTTTAGAGTATTGTTAAGTGTATTTACGTCATCAAAGCTGTGAATATTCGTGTATTTGGTTATTTGTATATTGGTGAATGATGTCATGTTGTTTTAGTAAGCCTGTATGCAAGTAATTGTAGGCTTTCCGTGAAAATAATAAAAATGACTTTATTGTGTATTATCTATTTAGTTTAATCCTCAAGGCTAATGTAGACTGTGTAATGTTGCTATTTACTAAATAATGTTTATTCCAACGCAGGCTATACTGATAACCACTAACAAATACTACTTAATAGTCGCTATTAGACTAAACGCTTGCCTCAGAAATTTTAATCACGTAAAGTGCCAATGTTAGGCCGAAGATTTAGGTTTGCTTATTTGATTTTTTAAGGTAGGCTATTATAACATAGCCTAAAAACGGTTCACTTCACAAAGCAAGTTTCACTGCTCCAGAGGTTTAGCTTTTATTTATTCCATTTGGTTATCCTTTTGGTAGAATAATTAAAATGCGCATATCTATCTATATATCTATCTATATATATATATATATATATATATATGTGTGTGTGTGTGTGTGTATGTATTAGTTCCTGACGATACAGCGTTACTAAATAGAATAGTGCATTTGTAACTTAAATACTGCAGTGGGCTATTTATTTCTAAATACCCAAACTGTTGTTGACTATTGTGACAAAATCACATTGACAACCTACAATGATATTAAACATTTTGAGCCATTCTTGAAATTATAATAATTTCAGTAGTCTACAAACAGACGTCGTTTGCGCCACCGAGTGTCTTTGTTTGTTTTCTCGGGACAATCTACTTACTTGAATTTAGGTCCATTGTAAATGTAATCTAAACTGCAGCCATTTCTACTGTGCAGTACCGTTCCAAAATCAAAATATAGACTATTTAAATAATAAATACCATTAACTCTTTCCCCAATAGAAGTCTATTGAAATAAATTAGAGACGGACAGTAGGCTACTTAGTAGTGTAAACTACTGCTGGGGTCAAGCAGAGGACAAAAACGAGCTGTCCAATCATCAAACTGAAGCACTGTGTACGACCCCTTAACCTATGACCTCGCAGTATTCAGCACCCTCCAGACCATGGTCTATTTATTCCTCGAACGCATGGGGCAGTAGTGGAACTTGAATAAGGCCTGTATTTTACAATTTAGAAGGAGACAAAAACCGTATGTGTTAACGCATAACTTACTTTACAAGACTCATTTGACATAAAATATGCATTAAATGTCCAAATCGGCTAAATTATTCCTCTTTTCAAAACGCATCTAAATGATTTATTATACAAATCATAAGCTGTGAAATTTAAACAGGTAGAAGAAATCAGTGGTATGCAAAATTGGTAACTTCAATTGCTCTAATAATCTTTGTTTGCGTACACTACTTTCACATAGAATAGCAGTCAGAGAGAACAATATCATTGGATCCTAACGTTGGTCTATCGTCTGTTTACCACTGTGTGGAATTTGAAATCAGTTTTGGTGACCGTTTCTTAAATATTCATATTTCTAGAGAAAAAACCTAATCTGCATCCCCTAAGTCATTGATTCAGATCTTGACAGACAGGAAATTTAAACTTCCATCATGACACCAGCACCTCACCTCTCAATCTACCGTGCTTAAATTTTAATTGACTGGCTCACATGACCATATTAAATAATAGATACCTCTTGGTTAGAAATAGGCACAGGAGGTTCGGTCGGATTTTTCATTTTGCAGTTGACCGTCGACTTAGCGAGACCTCTCAGAACCGAGCAGCTGCTCCTCTTCCGGCCAGTCTTCAAAAAGAGGGTTTGGAGTAAGTAATCTAAGCTTTTTAAGATCTAAAATTTTTAATGTTAGATAGGCCTATAGAAAATAATATAGCACATGTTCAAAGTACAGGTTGTGGCTAATTCGTGCAAATTCGTACGGCCTCATTAGTACGAATTCATACGATTTCTTCTAAATAGTAGTATTTTACGAGTTGCCAATTCGTTTGAATTTGTTCGAATGACCTTAACCTAACCCCGCCCCTAAACCTACCCGTCACGGGGATTTAGACAAATTGTACAAAATCGTAGAGTGAGGTCGCATACGAATTAGTACGAATTTGGTACATCGTGCGAATACGTACGAATTGGTCGTGAGTCTGTGTTGGTTATATAACCTACAGATGTTGTTTGTATTGAGGTGAACCCGTTTCTCATCACCGTTGTCCATCAATTTATCCAACATTAATCGTAGGGATTTTATTATTATTATTATCATTATCATTATTATTCAATATAGAAAATGCCAGTTAACATACAAACGTTTAATTGTATCCTAGACGTAGCCGGTTATGTAGGCTACTTTTCGACTCCTCAAAATCTCAATTATAAGGCAATTGTAAATAACAAGTATTCTAGTAATGATAACAATAACAACAACAAGAAGATACAATTTTGATGTCGGTCACCTGTTTCTATGATTAACAAAACACAGGCTTCAAAAAAAGTAGGTTTAGTAGATTTTCATTTACATTTATCCGAACTCGTGTGCAAAACTATTAAACAGTCAAAGATCATTGTCGTTCCACTGGCATCATCGTCAAACTTCGTTGAGCTGTAGCCTACATCATTTTTAGCTTTGATGATGATCACGGTATATAACTTCAAGGAAAAGAATTATCTTCGTCTGCATGTTGTAGTAATCTCAGCTTGCTTCTAGAGCTCCAAATGTCAGCATTGAGAACAGATTTGTTCTGTCCCCTGGCAAAACTCCACGAACCATTTAGAGTGAAAATACAGCCGTCTGTTGGCTTCTTGAAAAGCAGAAGACTGCTTTAAGAAATAAAAACCAAATTGTTGAAATGTGCTGACCTGCAGTGACTAATGACAATTAATTAAATAAAAAGTAAGAGATGTTATAAAAATGCCATAAATAATCGGGGATTATTTGCATCGGTTATGCACTGTCCTGGTCCCAAATAAACGTTCCTAATGAACTTTTGTGCTCGGGTCAGTGGGAACTTTAGGAGGCATGCTGAAATGTATGAGAAGTAAACAGACAGACCCTAGGGACCCTAGACAGGTTCGCGTTGCGTCTCGCAACACCTCAGGGCTGTTTCTAGTTAGCAGGCAGGTGAATACTCTAACTAAAAGGTCTAAACAACACAACTCTGCTTTTGAAGCATGTTTCCTCTTTTAAATATTTGACTTTCATAAGTCACACTTAATAAAGCACGCAGCACATCACAGTAACTCCACGTCAGAATGAAGATGTATAACCTAAGATGCGTCACCTTGGCACTGTTCACTCAAAAAGCGGGCACCGCTGGCGTCTGTCCAAGACTTTTTTGCATGAGCATGGAAATAAAATAATAACATCAGCTCATGTTAAAATCTGAAAAAAGTTTGTACTCCTTTAAATTGTGGCTTTGGGGGGAACAAAGCATTGGTGTAAGGGGGAGAAGCGTCCTGCCTGGCTGAGGTGATTAATTATCTACAGGGCTTCACTACGGCTGTTGGATGAGCTTTCAGCCTAAACACTCTGCTGCCGGAAAACAAGCACCAAATGGTGGTAAAAAGAAGGCCCCTTTCGGGACGGGTCTTCTTTCTTTTGTTTGTTGAGGTAGACTTGATAGATCACTACTCTATAAAGATGTCAGAATTGCTCCTGTGACTCTTGCAACTAAAGGTTATGATGTCTAAGATGGAACCTTCTACACATTCACTGTTACATATTCATCATTTTCAGTATTGCGGTGTTGACACGATCAAATTCTTAGGTCAAAAAGATCATATACGTGGTAGGTCCGCTGATAACAAGAACTTCCATTGAGTCTTGTTTGACTGATACACCGTAATCACCGAGAGAGGGCCACCTTGCACACACGAGTTCTTTAAAGGTATTCAGTAAGAGTGATTTATTAGATTTTCATATATATAGTTAATAGCAATTATTTGGATGGTGCATTTCTAAGAGATAATGCTCGATGGGGAGGGTGGGGGGGAGCGTGTTTAGTGTTTTCAGGAAATGAGTTACATGAGATGTTAGCCATGGACAAAACATACTTTTATGATATCAAAGTGTGTTTTAGGTGTTAAATTTCTTGTTCATTGTTGCTAGTGGGCTGCGAGATAATGGCAAACTGGGATCTTGTTTGCTAAAGAAACACATGGCACAGCTGACGTATATCTGTGGCTACAAAAG